>BQNB010048526.1:0-42521 GCA_026074375.1 Tanacetum coccineum
AAGTTATCTACATGCTCTACATTATATATTTTGAGAGAGTCATTTGAAATCGTACCTTTGCCAATGATGTTACCGCAAAGATTGCTACCAAAAATAACTTTACCTCCGCTTTATGCCTTGTAGCTTGAGAAGAGCTTTCGGTTACCCATCATGTGTTTGGAGCATCCGCTATCCTTTATCCACTCATCGGGTTCCAAGTCGACTCCAAAGCATATCTATTTATATAAGGCAACACCTCAAACATTTGGTCCCCAATATCCCATGAGTCAAAAGTTGTTAGTGCTAAACATCCCTTGCATTTGATGCAATTGGTTGGGATGTGAAAAAGGAAGACACATTTCCCATGGCATGTAACTTTTTCGTGGGAAGTTGTTCCAAATTACAGGAAAACCACGAGGTTAATTTTGTCGACCAATGTTTCTTTTTGGTTGCGGTGTTTTAGGACGATGATAATTATTTATGACTCTTCTAGGTGGTGGAGTTTTTGATCTAAAATTTGGTTTTGAAAATCCAACTCCGGGTTTTGACAATGGCTTATAGAATTGCTTAACTTCATTATCACTAGCAACAGGAACTCTTACATTGTTTACTATTATGTATTTTGGTCTAGGACCTAAAATAGATTTTTGAAAAGACACACTTTTCTCAGATCCAGGTGTGGTTCCTGGTGGCGGTTCCATATTTGCTTTGGGGGCCGCTTGCGCATTAAGAGGGCCGCCCATATTTATAGGACCTCCATCAGAGGATGCCTTTTTCTGAGCTTTCACAAATTTTATTTCCTTAGTTCTACTAGATGATGCTTCAAATGAATTAAACCCTAAACCTAACTTTTCACCGGAGGGTTTTTGATTATTTAACATTTCATTTAAACAATGTGTGCTCTTTTCAACCTTGGTTAGTGATAAGTGTAAAATACACATATCCATTTATACTTAAAATAACCCAATTAAACCCAAAACAGACCAAAAAATGGCAAAAATATGCTTGTATTTGTGTTTTGTGTGTGCAGGTACGGATAAATCAAAAATCACAAGAAAACAGTCAAAAGCGAGCAAACACGGACACGAGAATCAGAAGAGTTCAAAAAGAAGCCAAAGATCCAAAGCCTTAGCCAATTTTCATCTACAAGGGCCAATCTTGCAATTTCCGAAAGATCTTTATAACTTGAAAGAGAGGAAAGAAAGAGATGGGCCATTTGTGTAAACTTCCCAAAGTTCAACAGTTTTAACTGTCGAAGTAGGGGCGGGAAACACATTTACTATTCACCCGTCTTCCCCATTTATCCAAGCAGGGTAAATCAAAGGGGTTTTCCAAATTAAAGGGTGTTTAGGTCAATTCATGAGCTCTCTAACACAAATAAAGGGACAAATCAGTCTTTATTAAAGGATTCATTAAAGAAGAGCCAGAAAGTGAAATTTTGTCCTCTATTTATAGGCTGAATTTGGGTGAAAAGTGTGGCGCATACAAAAAATTGTGCGGCGCACTTGGTGATTAAATGCGATAGTATTAAATGCTGATTGAAGAAGTGCGGCGCACTTAGGTATAAGTGCGGCGCACTTAGGTATAAGTGCGGCGGTTTTCGACTATATAGGTAAGTGCGGCGTACAATAGTGGAGTGCGGCACACATCTTGTACTTTCAGCTTGAAATCTTTTCTTCTCTTTGTATTTGTCTTTCAAAGTACGTAATTTCTTGAGTTTAGTAGGTAGTGTCTTCAGTGAACCTGCAAGCATTTAGAATTATAAGTATCGAAATGTTCATAGAGATATGATTAAAATATATACAAATAACGCCATAGAAAACATGTATAATTTAGGCGTTATCAAATCCCTCCACACTTAGCTTATTGCTTGCCCTCAAGCAATCGAAGCGAGAAAATAAAATCATTTATCGTGACGTGGAGAAAATTAGATTTTATAAGAGATTGCACATTAGGTAACTTTTCAGGCATAGACATATAACATAGCACCTCGCATAGGAATAGTGTTTGGTTTTTTTTTAATTCACTCAGCCACTCAGGTAGGGTTGTATATTTGTAAGACACTCAATTTGCACAGACATAATCTAGACAGCTACTATAGGCTTGTACTTAACACATAAACCTGACCGAAGGGCGGAACTTGGTATTTGGAGCGGATACAACTTCACGTGCCAAAACATAAGCCTTTATTTCATTGAACTACTATAACACACATATAACTTTTTTTTTCTTTTTCAAATATGATAAATAAGGCTTGGCACAAAACTTCTTCATTTAACTTTAGGATTTCAGCAACTTAGCACTAAAGGGAGTGCTCGCAAGAACTTGCGGAATTCATAATATGCAGTAGTTTAGGCTTCGGTCTAGTAAATGATGATTAAGCACAAGTTCTAGAGCTTCTAAATTAGCGGCTCTCTCAAAAATAATTATCAACCAATACCAATATTCCAGAAAAGGCGACAAAGATCATACGTACACATCCGTAACGATGAAATAGACACATATGACTACATTCAAACCTTAACTCGAACAAGCTAAAGGCATCAATTATCTTGGGTATCAAAGGTGGATACCCGAATATTCTAAAGGTTTAAAATTCTCACAATTTAGTAGACTGGGTTGTGCTAGCCTATTGTCAATCCGGTGGGTTTTGCCTTACTAGAGCATTTTTTATATTTTTTTAAAAGATATATCTATTATTTTTTTTTATTGGCAAGGTAAACATGGAGGGATATGATTAATTTTCCTATTTGGCTCTCCTCCACACTTAAGTTAAACATTGCCCTCAATGTGATAACTGATAATGAAGATAAAATAGGGAAAATTAAGGAAAACGGTACTTCCCAGGGCATAGAGAAATGTATGGTTGCAGTAGAGCTATCCTTGAGCATACTTTATAATTTCACATATTCTTAAGCTAAAATACCTGCATAGAAGTAAACACAAAAAAAATATTTTTGTTGTTGTTTTTTTTAGAAAAACTAAATAAAGGTTATTAGTAAAAGAATGGAGGAGGGACTCCTCCACACTTAAGTGGAGCACGGGTTGCCTCCTGAGAAGCGCTATATTTTTAAAGAGTCGTTAGCTAGACTCGTACTTCGGGAGTCATTCTTGTGGGAAAAAGGGAGATATTGCATCCCTTGGGTCATTATCTTCTTCTTCATGATATAGTTTGAGTCGATGGCCATTTACTATGAACGTCTTTCCATCTTTTCCATAGAGTTCAACATTCCGGATGAATATTGATATTTCAATATATATGGTCTTAACCATCGAGATCTAAGTTTTGTTTGTTTAAATTTGTACTTCGAGTGAAAGAGTAGGACTTTATTTCCTTGTTTGAATTCTTTTCTCATTCTTAACTTTCTGTCATGCCAGACTTTGGTTCTTGCCTTGTATAAACGGGAGTTTTCATAGGCTTGGTGTCTAAGTTCATCTAACTCATGCAACTGAAACATTCTTTTCTCACTAGCAGCGATAAGATCAGGGTTGCAGTTTTTCAAAGCCCAGTATACACGGTGTTCAATTTCGAATGGTAAGTGACAGTTCTTTCCATATATTAGTTTGTAGGGTGTGGTACCAGTAGGTGTTTTGTAGGCACTGCGAAAAATCCCACAGAGCATCATCAAGTTTTCTTGTAAAATCAGCAGGATTGTTGTAACTGTTTTTTCAAGAATTCTTTTTAAGAAGGCTCTGTTCGTGTTTTCAACTTGACCACTAGTCTGAGGATGATATGATGTGGAGAAACGATGATTAACTCCATATCTTTTCATGGTTTTTTCCATTATTTTGTTGCAGAAGTGAGTTCCTTGATCGCTAATTAGAGCTTTAGGCATTCCGAAATGGCAAAAGAGTTTTTTCAAGAAGGCGACAACTGCTCGGGCATCATTGGTTGGTAAAGCTTGAGCTTTGGCCCATTTAGATATGTAATCTTACACGACTTTATAATGTATTTAAAACTTATATGACTTCGGAATGGGTCACATAAGTCGATACATACTTTTTTGGAAAATTTCATAATTGAATGTTGTGTAAGGGCATCTCATCACGTTTTGATATATTTCTTGTCTTTTGGCACACTTCGCAAAGGCGAACTAGAGTATGAGCTTCTTTGATTATTGTTGGCCAGTAAAATCTTGAGTCAAAGACTTTTTTAGCAGTTATGTTGGGTCCATAATGTCCACCTGTAGGTCCGTAGTAACATTGATCTAAAATGGTTCGGGATTCTGGTCCAAATATACAACGTCTGATCATACCGTTAGAACATACTTTGAAAAGGTAAGGCTCTTCCCAAAAGTAGTGTTTGAGGTCGGAGAAAAATTTATTCTTTTGTTGGTATGTCATCTCTTTTGGTATAATATCACCGACTAAATAGTTTGCAAAGTCTGCAAACTAAGGTTCATCTTTGGTGTTGATTTCCATCAAGGTTTCTCCAGGAAAATTTTTGTCAACTTCACTGTCATCGCTTGTTTCATCATTTTCAATTCGGGACAAATGGTCAGCTGCAACATTTTATGTTCCTTTTTCTATCTTTGATTTCTATGTCGAATTCTTGTAAAAGTAAGATCCATCGAATAAGGCGTGGTTTAGCATCTTGCTTCTTGAATAAGTGCCTTTGGGCTGAATGATCAGTGTGAATAATAGGTTTTGAGAGAATAAGATAAGATCTGAATTTGTCAAATGCAAAAACTACAGCCATAAGCTCTTTCTCAGTTACGGTGTATTTTTGTTGAGCTGGATTAAGAGTTTTACTTGCGAAATAGATTGGGTGAAAAAATTTACAATCTTTTTGGCCTAAAATGGCTCCTACTGCGAAATCACTTGCATCACACATAAGTTCAAACGAAAGATTCTAATTTGGGCTTACGATCACAGGATCACATGTGAGTTTTTGCTTCAGTAATTCAAATGCTTTTTTACATTCATCATCGAATTCGAATGGAATATCTTTTTCAAGCAGCTTAGTAAGAGGTCTGGCGATTTTTGAGAAATCTTTAATGAAACGTCGGTAAAAACCGACATGTCTAAGAAAGCTTCTAATACCTTTAATATTGGTCGGGGGTGGAAGTTTTGAGATTACGTCGATTTTTGCTTTGTCGACTTTAAGTCCTGCACTAGACACTTTGTATCCAAGCACAATTCCTTCTTTAACCATGAAGTGACACTTTTCCCAATTTAGGACAAGATGAGCATCTTTACAATGCTGGAGTATTTTATCGAGGTTGTTTAGACATGTTTCGAAAGAGTTTCCGAAGACATAAAAATCGTCCATGAATACTTCGACGGATTCTTTGATCATATCGTGAAAGATTTCCAACATGCACCTTTGGAATGTGGCAGGAGCATTTCATAACCCGAAAGGCATTCGCCTATAAGCGTATGTTTCGAAAGGACATGTGAATATTGTTTTCTCTTGATCATTAGGATCAATAGGAATTTGAAAATAGCCAGAAAAACCATCGAGGAAACAGAAGTATTTATTCCCTGCGAGTCTTTCTAACATTTGATCCATAAATGGCAAAGGGAAGTGATCTTTTGCGGTTGCTTCATTGAGTTTACGATAATCGATGCATACTCGCCAACCCGTAATGGTTCTTGTTGGAACAAGTTCATCATTTTTGTTGGTTACAACTGTAATTCCACCCTTTTTTGGTACACAGTGAATAGGACTAACCCAAGGACTATCGGCAATAGGATATATAATACCGGTATCCAAGAGTTTCACGATTTCTTTTTTAACAACTTCTTGCATGTTTGGGTTTAACCTTCTCTGTTTTTGGACAACTGGTTTCTTGTCATCCAGAAGTTGTATCTTGTGTTTACAGAATGATGGGCAGATACTAGGAATATCTGTAACACCCCCAAATTGGGTCGCAGTAGAATATGGGTTGAGGGTGGTACTTCATAGATCAATAACACAAGATATATATAAGAACGACCATTAAAAGCCGTTTAAAACTGATACATTGGATTTAACAAATTGTTTGTTACAAAAGCCCGAAGCTTCACTTGTTCACTTGTTCAAAATACAAAGATTTCTAGCCCATAACAGATATACAAAATATAATGCGACAAAATCTTTAATGCGTGACATCCAAATCAAAACCACCAATGTATCCCTTGCACCTCGTGCCTTATTGATCCCCTGAAAAACATTGCTTAAAACGTCAACATATTGTTGAGTGAATTCATAGGTTTATAAAATGTATAATGTAGGACCGCAAGATTTCCCCATGATAATGCAACAGATGCAAACATCATAAAATGTAATTACGTTTTCCTAAGCTCATGACACTGAAGCTCGACATGTATGAAATGCAATATAAATTGCCAACATTGCCCGTGATGATGTTCTAACCCGCAACATCCTATCTCCGACATGGTATTCGTTTGTTGTCCGGAAAACCGGCACAATGAGCATGACTCACCCGAACGGGGATGTCAATCCCAAATAGATCTATTTATAACATTCGCGCTCACAACAATAATTGACAGTTCATGATAATGGGCTCAGAGGGTTATCGCTACTTAGGCAAACACGTAATCGTAATGTGAAATGTCCACTTGCGTCCAATTATAAAACATGCATATGTTTCTCACCCCAAAACTTGTAAATCATTAAAATGTAAAACGTGGGGCTATGAACTCACCTTGAGTAATGAATATTAGATTATATCACAGAAAATGCGTTAGATAAACGCCGAATGCAACCTAATCCAATATAGGCCGTATAAGTACTAAGCACTTTGATTAACTACTACCATATACAATTCTATATAGCTACATCACCATCTAATTGCGTTTGTGAAATCGTATTTATAAAGTTAAAACGTTTATAAATAGCTCAATAGTAAAAACGACGCAATTTCTTCGTTTTAAGCCCGTTTCTTACGTTTCTTATGTCCACGCTTTCGTATTAAGACGAGTTATCAAAATATTACATTTTCAATATTTGAGTCCCCTGATGAACAGTGGTTTTTACTGTTCATGACAGTTTATAAATTTATTTTTATAAATTTAGTTATCGTAAAGCCCGTAAATGTGTCGCGATTTTAATTAGTTTTTAAACTGTTTTTGGTGATTCCTTTCAGCAAGTCTTCGTTATAAAAGTTATATCATAATTAGTGGACGTTTTCAAAGTTTTTTATGTCTGAGATGAACAGTAACTTTTATAAAAATAGTTTTATAAAAGTATTTTTATACATTTAAGTATATAAACTCACGTAATTCATAACTCCTTCGTTATTGATCGAAAAAATACGATTCTTATTGTTTTGGAATCCTAAAAATATGTGTGATCTGAGTAAAATAATAAACTTTATATATCAGAAGTATTTTATAACTTGTTTTTCTAAAATTTCTTTTATAACGCGTTTAATTAATGTATAACTCGTAAACTATGTATCTTCTTTGTTATTAATTTGTTTTTCGAGTTTCTTACCTTTTTGGAATCTTCATGAGACGTAATATTTTATAAAAATATAAAATAAATAGGTTATGTGTCGAATCAAAACAGAAAGGTTTGATGTTTTTCATAAAAACACGTTTAAACTTAGTTTTTGCACTTTTAAGCTTAACCATCTTGTTACGAGTCCATTACAATGCTTATTATCATATGTATTACATCCTTAGGGTCCCTAATTCATTATTTGTCCATATATTGTCCAAGAATCACAACATCCAAATGTGTACACACTTATTTATCCATGAACTTTCATATGTATACTTTTTAGTTAACTTGTTTACATACACTTTTTATACATAACCCACCATGGTATAACACTTATACTTACATTATGACATAATATAAACATCCACATAACATGTGAAAAAGTTTATCAAAGCATAATCACAAGTAAAAATCCATTTTACATGTTAAAACATTTCCTAAATGGTGATTAACTACATTGAACATATATATGCATAAAATCATAAATGAAAAGACATAAAGAGTTTTAGATGACCTTAATATGATGTGTGGTGATGAACAACAAGATCTAAACCCTTGTTTAGCAACTAAACCCTAACTTGCAAGTCTTGAAAACCCTAATCTCAACCAAAACCCTAATCTTGCTTTATTCTTTCTTAACCCTTGTAAAGGCTTAACCAATCCTTGTAAACACCTTAAGTCATCTTATAAATGAAGTAGGAATGTGTGTAAATGTTGTAAATGAGTTTTGTATGGTTTATTTATGGAAATTGAGTTTGGCCATGGGTTTTAGGAGTAAAAAAGGAGAAATATGATGATTTTTCACTAAGGAAATGAGAGTGTGTGTATTTACTTGCAAGTGTAAGTCTTATATACATGAAGACTAGTAAATTAATGCACATGGAAAGTCTAAGACATATTGAGGGATTTAGGGAAGTCTTATGGTCAAGTTACTATTAGGACTAGTAAGAAAATTAAGCCCTTGGTTCCTAAAAGTAGAGAACATCCTATGAAATTTAGGAATGGTGTTTTCTAAGATAAAATCTTTGTATTTGTACAACTCAAGTTGATATTTTGTGACCTATTTGTCCCCTTCATATCATGTTTTAGCCGAATAGGAGGGGGGGAAGGAGTACAATATGATCTTTGAGCTTTATCACAAATATCTTGCATAATATAAAGGCTATAAGTGGTAGTTTAATCATAGACAAATCTTTAAAACCACATAGATCATAACGGGTTCTGACCTATACCGATATGAGTATATAATCAAGATTGATAAGCAAAAGCAGATAAGATAGGATATAACAGAGATGCAATATAAGCTTAAGATTAAGATGATCAAGATTATACCAAATGCTTATTCATTATCGTAACATCACCGAGTAGTCATGAGAGATTTAGCCTCTCATGGCTAAGTAGTTCATAACATGAGTACACTTGACATAAACTTTCATAATTTTAATAACTAGGTAGAAAGTATACTCCGTTCTTGATCGTTTGATCTTCGTTTTCAACTAGTATGTTGATTTTGGTGTTTCTTGGGTGTTTGAGGGAAGTGTGTGTGTGTATAAAGTGAAGAGGAAATGGGATGGCTGAATGATTTGAGATGCAAATTTCGTCCTCTATTTATAGGCTGCAAATAA
This sequence comes from Tanacetum coccineum, assembly GCA_026074375.1. Taxonomy (NCBI): domain Eukaryota; kingdom Viridiplantae; phylum Streptophyta; class Magnoliopsida; order Asterales; family Asteraceae; genus Tanacetum; species Tanacetum coccineum. Next base: position 9,055 of record BQNB010048526.1, read on the forward strand.
GTAAAAGTGCGCCGGTTTTACATATAAGTGTGGCGCACTTATGGAGTTAATGCAGGGGGTCATTTAATGTTTTGATGGAAGTGCGGCGAACTTCCTGAAAAGTACGCCGGTTTTGGTGAGATAATGTAGGTGCATTTGAATAGACTTCTTCTACGATTAAGGTAATTAAGTGCGGCGAACAATAAGACAAGTGCGCCGGTTTTGGTCTTTGGGTGAAAGTGCGGCAGTTTCCTTAGCAAGTGCGGCGCACTTCTTAGACTTTCAAAGAGAATTCTTTCTTTTCTTGTGTTTTGTCTTCCAAAGCATGTAGATCTTCAAGCTGTAGCCTTTAGAGCTTTCAAGTGAACCTATAAGCAATTTAAGCTTAATTAAGTACCAAAAGTTCACGAGAAATGATAAAATAAACATAAATAACGCTATAGAAACATGTATAATTTAGGCTTTATCAAATCCCTCCACACTTAGCTATTGCTTTGGCCCTCAAGCACTAGAAAATTGATTTTTTTAATAAGAGAGATGGCATTTTTAGATAACTTTTTTAGGGCGTAGACATATAACATAGCACCTCACATAGGAATAGTGTTTGTTTTTTAAAATTCACTCAGCCACTCAAATAGGGTTTATATGATTTTGTGGAGAACACTCAATTGCACAGACATAATCTAGACAGCTACCATAGGCTTGTACTTAACACATAAACCTGACCGAAGGGTGGAACTTGGAATTTTTCGAGAGGATTCGATCTTCAAACGCCAATCATAAGCCTTTATTTTTCTTTTGAACTATCATAACATAACTTTTTTTATACCATAGAGCTTCTTGACATGATTTTTAACAACTTCAACAACATAACTTCAGAGAAAGCGCTTGTGAATGAGAACTTGCGAGATATACTTCATGGAATAGGCTTCGGTCTAGTAAATGATGATTAAGCACAAGTTCTAGAGCTTCTAAATTGCTGGCTCGCTCATATAATTTTCAACCAATACCAATGCTCCAGAAAAGGCGACAAAACCACATATACACATCCGTAACGACGGAATAGATACATATGATTGCTCATTCCTTAACTTGAACAAGCTAAAGGCATCAATTGTCTTAGGTACCAAAGGTGGGCACCCGAATATATATTTTAGGCTTATATTCTCACAATTTAGGGGGGTTGAATTTTGTGCTAGTTATAGTGTCAATCCGGGGGGATTTGCCTTACTAAGAGCCTTTTTATCATTTATATTTTGAAAGCATATATTTAATTTTCCAGAAAAATATCAGTTGAAAATTTTGAATAGTGCAAACATAGAGGGATATGATTAATTTTTCCTATTTGGCTCCCCTCCACACTTAAGTTGAACATTGTCCTCAATGTAATAACTGATAAATAGAGATAAAATAGGGAAAATTATAGGAAAATGGTACTTCCCGGGTATAGAGAAATGCGTGATTGTGGTAGAGCTATTTTTCAGAGCATACTTTAGAGGTTTTATATCTTTTGGCTAAATTACCTGCATAAGAGCAAATATACAAAAAGCACACAAAAAGGAGAAATATTTTTATGTTTGTTTTTTAATAAAAATAGATAGATGATATTAGTAGAAGAAATGGATATGTTATTCCACACACTTAAGTGAAAGCACGGGTTGCCTCCCGAGAAGCGCTTAATTTTTTAAGAGAGTGGTTAGCTAGACTCGTATCTTCTGGATTCAGTTTTTTGGGAAAAAGGAGAATAGGGGGGGGGGCGGGGGGGGGGGGAGGGGGTGGTGGGCGAGGGGGGGGGGGGGGGGGGGGGGGGGGGGGTGGGCAAGGGGGGGGGGGGGGGTGGGGTGAAGGGGAGGTGGGGGGAGGTGTGTGGGGGGTTGGTGAGGGGGGATTGGTAGTGTTTGGAGGGAACATATCCGGATGGATATTGATGTTTTACCACGTATGGTCCTAGCCAACGGGATTTGAGTTTTGATTGTTTGAATTTGTACTTCGAGTGAAATAGCAGAACCTTGTTTCCTTGTTTAAATTCTTTCCTCATTCTTAATTTTCTATCGTGCCAGAATTTGGTTCTTGCCTTGTATAGACGAGAGTTTTCATAGGCTTGATGTCTAAATTCGTCTAATTCGTGTAACTAGAACATTCGTTTTTCACCAACAGCGATGAGATCTGGGTTGTAATTCTTTAAAGCCCAGTATGCACGGTGTTCAATTTCAAATGGCAAGTGGTAGTTTTTTCCATATATAATTTTATAGGGTGTGGTACCGGTAGGTGTTTTGTAAGCGGTGTGAAAAGCCCACAGAGCGTCATCAAGTTTTCTTGACCAAATAGCAGGATTGTCTTTAACAGTTTTTTCAAGAATTCTTTTAAGAGCTCTGTTCGCGTTTTCAACTTGACCACTAGTTTGAGGGTGATAAGATGTAGAGAAACGGCGATTAACTCCATATCTTTTCATGGTTTTTCTATTATTTTGTTACTGAAGTGAGTATCTCGATCGCTGATTAGAGCTTTGGGCATTCCAAAACGACAGAATAGTTTCTTCAGAAAGGCGACTACTACTCAAGCATCATTGGTTGGTAAAGCTTGAGCTTCGGCCCATTTAGATACGTAATCAACAGCGACTAGAATGTATTCAAACTTATATGATTTTAGGAATGGTCCCATAAAGTCGATACCCCATATGTCAAAAATTTCACATACTTGAATGTTGTTTAAAGGCATTTTATCACGTTTTAATTCTAGTCCTTTGACATGCTTCACATAAGCGGACTAGAGTATGAGCTTCTTTGATGATTGTTGGCCAGTAAAATCCTGAATCAAGGACTTTTTTAGCAGTTATGTTTGGTCCATAATGTCCACCTGTTGGTCCGTGGTGACATTGATCTAAAATGGTTTGGGTTTCTGGTCCAGATATACAACGTCTGATCATACCGTCAGAGCATACTTTGAAGAGATAAGGTTCCTCCCAAAAGTAGTGTTTGAGGTCAGAGAATAATTTGTTCTTTTGTTGATATGTCATTTCCTTTGGTATAATATTACCGACTAGGTAGTTTGCAAAGTCTGCGAACCATGGTTCATTAATGTTGATTTCCATATGAGTTTCTTCGGGAAAGTTATCATCTACTTCACTATCATCGCTTGTTTCATCATTTTTGATTCGGGACAAGTGATCGGCTACAACATTTTCTGTTCCTTTTCTATCTTTGATTTCTATGTCAAAATCTTGCAGAAGTAAAATCCATCGAATAAGGCGTGACTTAGCATCTTGCTTTTTAAATAAGTGCTTTAGAGCCGAATGATCAGTGTGAACAATAGTTTTTAAGAGAATAAGATAGGATCTGAATTTGTCAAATGCAAAAACTACAGCCATAAGTTCTTTTTCGGTTACGGTGTATTTTTGTTGAGCGGAATTAAGGGTTTTGCTTGCGAAGTAGATTGGGTGAAAGTTTTTACCATCTTTTTGACCTAAGACGGCTCCTATAGCGAAATCACTTGCATCACACATAAGTTCAAATGGAAGATTCCAGTTTGGGCTTACGATCACAAGAGCACATGTAAGTTTCTCTTTCAATGATTCAAAAGCTTTTTAACATTCACCATTGAACTCAAATGGAGTGTCTTTCTCGAGCAGTTTAGTTAGAGGTCTAGCAATTTTCGAGAAGTCTTTAATAAAACGTCAATAAAAACTGGCATGTCCGAGAAATCTTCTAACACCTTTGATATTAGTAAGGGGTGGAAGTTTCGAGATTACGTCGATCTTTGCTTTGTCGACTTCAAGTCCTGTACTAGACACCTTATGTCCGAGCACAATTCCTTCTTTGGCCATGAAGTGACATTTTTCCCAGTTTAAGACGAGATGAGCGTCTTTACAACGTTGGAGCATTTTATTGAGATTATTAAGGCATGTGTCAAAAGAGTTTCCGAAGACGGAGAAATCATCCATGAATACTTCGACGGATTCTTCTATCACATCGTGAAAGATTGCCAACATACATATTTAAAATGTGGCATGAGCATTACATAGACCGAAAGGCATTCGCCAATAAGCATATGTTCCGAAAGGACAAGTGAATGTTGTTTTTTCTTGATCATTAAGATCGATAGGAATTTGAAAATACCCAGAAAAACCATTGAGGAAACAGAAATATTTATTTCCCGTGAGTCTTTCTAGCATTTGATCCATAAAAGGTAAGGGAAAATGATCTTTTGCGGTTGCTTCATTGAGTTTATGATAATCGATGCATACTCGCCAACCCGTAATGGTTCTTGTTGGAACAAGTTCATTATTTTTGTTGGTGACAACTGTAATACCACCTTTCTTTGGTACACAGTGGATAAGACTAACCCAAGGACTATCGGCTAACTAATTGGGATAAATTATTACCGCGTATTCTATAAGAGTTTCACTACGAGTTTCTTTGTTTTAAAAGTCAAACTTCTTGGGGGGGGGGGTGTTATGTTTGGATGTTTAACCTTCTCGTTTTTGGACAACGGGTGTTTTCTTATCACTCCAAAGAGTTGTATTTTGTTGTTCTGCATGATGATGGACAATATACAGGAGAATGTCTGTCGTTTTCCATAGCAAAGGATTGGCATGGCCTTTCTAAGAGAAAAGGATATGAGTTTTGTTTCTCCTTTTCTTTGGTTGGATAGCTGAGATGATATGTAACTAGAAGAAAAAGAGGGTTCTTCCATGGAATACATATTCATAGTATTATCTTTTTTTAAATTTTTTTTTTAATTTAGGAAGAGGTTGTAAGTTCGAGATCCGTCAGGAGGTTCTTCAAGAGGATGTTTGATCTTAATTAATCTGTAGTGATGGTGCTTTTGTTCGAATGATGGATGCTTTTCGGTTATGCGGGATTCATGTAGTCATAAGTTTTCGTATCGCAGGGGTCATTGTATGAATTCATCAATTTCAGCAAATATTCATCTTCGAGAAGGTTGTTTCGCCCTTCGATGGATATGAAGATTTTACTCCTTCGTCTAAAAGAGGTCGAAATCTTCTTCTAAGCATTTCATAGATTACATCGAGTACTATGATGATACATGTGTTAATCATGTTCGAAAAGAGTGTTTCATCACATAATCAATATTGCAAATATCATTCGTTGTTGTCCTAAACTCCAGGAGGTCGAGTTGTTTTGTTACTCGGAATTACTGCATTCTATACCAGTGTGAAGAGAATCTGCTGCGTTCGAAAGATAAGTTAGGAAATCATTCACTATTTTGCTTCTCATTTCGAGGAATAATGAAATCAGCAGAAAGGTGAATTTTACCACTTCAACTAGCATTATTTTCAGTTATTCCCAGAACAGGGTATTGGAATGATCAGTCGGCTATCTTTTGGTCTCATTTTAGTAGGTTTAAGAGTTTCAAGAGATAATTTGGCATATAACGAATATGGCATAAGGTTAATGCTAGCACCAAGGTCGGCTTAGGGCATGCAGGAGGAAAGTTTTGTTGAATTACGCATGGAATTAAGAAAATCTTTCGGGTCTCATGAGTTGTAGGTGGAACGTTGTGAAACGTGTTTGGGAATTCATCGTGACTTCGAAGAATAAGCGCAATGGGAATTTTATTTTCGGATTTCTTTTTTGTTTGTTCTGGGGTTTAATGTAGTTCTTTGATACAATTTTCCAGTAGATTAGCCATTCCGGCACAAGACATTCGATAAGATGTGCACACAGTTTGATCTCCGAACGTAGGCTTGCGGGATCATCTGTCAAGAATATTTCTGTCTGTTATCTAAGCTTTGCACGAGATTAGTTTTCTTTCTTTCCTTAGACGTTGAGGATCACGAGAAATGATCAAATATATGTATATAACGCCATAGAAAACATGTATAATTTGGGCGTTATCATATATCGATATGTATGTATAGTTTTGGGGCGGGGCGGGTTGGGGATGTTATGCCCCGTCCCCTCCCCAAACACGATAAGAATCCCCGTTAATGTCCTGAAACCCGTCCCGTAACCCAATAAGCATGCCCCGCCCCGCCCGAAAAACTTTGGGTTTTGGATTTCCCCATTAGGTTCGGGTTTTTTTGCCATCCCTAAGTGGGGCTTCAGGGGGCGATTCTTTCAGTATTTTGTTACTCAATCTCAACCTCATGTAACCAGGTCTTGATTTTCTTGACTAGATGACCCTTGCGTCCTTACTTTCGTGACTTAGTATAAAACTCGCGAGTGATTTTTTTTTTCGTAGAAATCGGTATCGATCCGCCTTATCTAGACTGAGGACTATCTGTAGTTCTTTCACCAGAAAAAAGAAGTGTTATTAGTTGGGAGAATCAGAATGTATTATTAGGAAGGTGATTTATTCACTCCTGTGATGGGGAGCCTCTACTACCGTTATCAAAAGACTAATTTCTCCCAATGGGCTAACTTGTTCGCCAGAGAATTCTGACAGAGTTGTGTATACGTCTCTTATTCTTTCTCTGATTTATCTTTTAAGCTTTAGGAAGCAATGTTCGTATATTATGTTGCAGGCTGCTCCTCCATCCAACGGGACTCTCCCCACATGTCTTCTGTGAAGTTGTACACTTATGAGGATTGGGTCTACGGAGGGAGCTTTGTTTCGGATGGGGGGACATATCATTTCTTCGATGCTCATGATTTTTGGAGGTTATTTCCTTTTTAGGGGGTTTTCGACCACCCATATCATGAGGATAGGCTCCTATTTCCCTTTTGTGGCGGGTTCTGCTTTTACAGCCTGAGCGGCCCACTCTTTGGGTTGAGCGTCCGTTTGCTTATCTTTTCCTTTCATGATCCCCTTTATTAAGTGGTCCAACTTCCCTGACTTGACGACCTCTTCTATCTGGTTTTTCAATTCTCCACAGGCGTTCGTGTCGTGGTAGTAATCTTGGTGAAATTCGTAATATTTGGACGTGTCTCTGGCTTTAGATAGCATCTTGGGAGGCTTTGTGAAAGTTTTTACTACTTTCTCGAAGGCCAAGATTTCTTTGGGAGTTTTGGTGAGGCTTTGTAGGATTCAGAGGTAGGTTCTTTGTAGGGACTGTACATGTCTCATCTTTCTTTGTTCTTCCTTCCTGACCCTTCCTATGGTCTTCCTTTTTGCGGTTTCTCTCCTGTGTTGTTGTCCATGAAGACAACAAGTCGGCCTTCGAAAGCCGTTTCTTCTGCTTGTAGCCAGGAGTATACTTTATCCATGAGTCCGTCGTAGCTTTTTGGGAGTTCTATGGATATGAATTTGATCAAACATTTTATCTTCACCACATGCACAAAACCTGATATCCTTTGATTTTCATTGAGTTTTGAGATCTGGCGGTTTCGTCCGTGTACCAGGTGATGAAAGCTCAAACGCTCTCTCCCTCTATTATTTTGATCCCATTAACAACTACGTGTGTCTTGGTCTGCTTTTTCTGTTGGTTGAAATGGGTTCGGAACCTTATCTTTAGGTCTTCGTAATTCAAAACCACCCCCTTTGGGAGGCTATTTCACCAGATCCTTGCGGCGTCTTTTAGTATATAGATGAACATATGGCATGAGACCGACATCACCCATTTCTCTATTTTGGTTGCTCCCTCGAAGGCGTGTATGAAGTCATCCGGGTCACCTTTCCCATCATAGTACCCTACGTGCGGCGGAACTCTAAGACCATCCGGAAGATGGAATTCCTCAATCTACTTGGTTAGTGGGGAGGGACTTTCTTCGTCATTCCTGTGTCCCCTTTCTGGGTATCCAGTATAGTACACCGCTTCTGGAAGGTTCCCTTGGCTGGGAGGATGGTGGTTATACAGAGGGTAAACTTGGTGCGGGGGGTGAGAGCTGTTGAGATTATAGTTGTTGCTTAGAGGGCAGAAGTTATTCGTTGGATAAACGTTATTTGGGAGGTAAATGTGATTCGGAGGATAGATGTTGTTCGGAAGGTAAACGTTATTCAGAGGATAGATGTTGTTCGGAGGGTAAACGTTATTCGGAGGATAGATGTTGTTCGGAGGGTAAACGTTATTCGGAGGATATATGTTGTTCGGAGGGTAAACGTTATTCAGAGGATAGATGTTGTTCGGAGGGTAAACGTTATTCGGAGGATAGACGTTGTTTGGAAGGTAAACATTATTCGGAGGATAAATGTTGTTTGGTGGGTAAACATTACTCGACGGGTAAACGTTATTCGGAGGATTAACATTGTTTGGAGGATAAATGTTATTTGGAGGATTCCTGTCGACGCCCACGGTCTCTCTTGGAGATAGTGTCCACCTTCTTCTTTCGGTCTCCCTTAGGTGGGAGGCTAGTAGCGGAGGTATATTCCCTATGATAGGCTCCTTCGTCATGCCGGAAGGTCATGGCTGGAACCCAGGTGGTGCCTTCATTTCTATTTCCTCATCCACATCTTCACTTGAATAATTCAATCGTGTCGCCACACCTTGCAACCTTAGTTCCCTCATTCTTCTCCTTATAAGGGGATCTAGTCGCGAGTAGTTTGTCATAACAAATGCTTTGTCTACAGCCTGCACCTCCACGTGCATGGGCGTTATGGATGGTGCTTGGTTGTTTGTGGTGACATTTGAGGCTGGATTTAAAGGCGTGATAGATTGCGGCCTTTCTTCATCCTCCTCCCCCCCCTAATAGTGAGCCCTTCACTTGACGTCATGAATGTTGGTGTTGAGGGTGTAGTGTTGACTTTCATTACCATGATTTTGAATGTGCGAAAGTGTCAGATATTGATAGGGTTAAAAGAATGACCCTACAAATTAGTATTTAGCTGGTCCTATCGGGTGTGCCACTAATCGTACAATAGATTGCACCTTCTTGATCAGAGCCTATTGCGTATGAAATAAGCCAAGATACTTCTGCATGTTGGAGTAGGTCTGCAATAAGATAGAAATAAATCACTTGGGTTAGGACGGAGCATATGGGTAAACCCTACGAATCAGCTTCGGCGTGACAATCAATAATAATGGAAATGGTATGTGTTGTAGAGAGAGAGAGTAACGTGTGTGTTTTAGACATACCTGATACGAATAAATGAGGTGTTATTTATAGGCATGACTTGGGAATGACCTAGGTCTTGCTACGTGTCTGATTCTGGTTGGCTGGAGCGGAGCATGATCTCGCGAGCTAATGAGAAGATGTCTGTTGAGGCTCCGAGATCGTGCCCATGTGCAATGGTTATGCACGAGCGGGAATATAGGATGGTTGTTTGTCCTTTGTTGGGTCCATAAAATATTATGTTTTGTCTTTTACTTCAAAGCCTTGTTTGTCCTGTCGGAAGCTTTGGGTTCCTTAAAAGCCGAAGGCTCCGTTTGGGATGATCTTCGTTGTGTATTGGCGATTCCTTTACGTTAGCCCTAAGTGGGATTTACGCCAAAGATCACCTTGAAGTGTCGTGTTGTGCGGCATTGGAGATTAGGCTCCGAGCCGTGAGATGAGGTACACCATCACGATCGATTTTAGGGACTGGTATCAACTTTAGTCGACTGATAACAAAGCCGTACGAACAATCGACTAACAAACAAACAATAAAACAACTATAATTTTTTTAAACATTCATCTTAATACTAGATAATGGATGATGTGGATTTCATAGATTCTTCACCTCCTTTTTTTTATCATAGCAGCAACACCGATCATCAAAGACAATATCAAAACAGATCCAACACTAGTAAAAAAAGATCACAACAATACTGGGATTCACTTGTTTGGTTTGTGATTGGAAGGATGGCTGGTGACGATGACGTCATACTTTTCTTTGATTTTGTTAGGGGTTAAAAGGTGGCGGCTAGGGTTTGACGAGGTGGTTTAAGGGAGGCGCTCAACATAGCTACCAAGGTCATGATCAGACCCGCTCTGATACCATGTTAAACAATAAAAACCCCATGGGTATTATGCATATTAATGATGACACAAAGTATCCCCTTTTTTTTGGATAACCCAAAGTATCTTTTTTTAATACGGGATAACCCAAGGTATCCCTTTTTGCGGATAACCCAACGTATCTTTTTTTTTCATACGGAATAAACCAAAGTATCTCGGACCAGGATAAACCAATGTATCCTACCGGAGAATAAACTAATGTAAACTATACTGAAAACAAAAAAAACATATTTTTTTAATAAACAAGAAAACTAACATTTGCCTTCATGATATAACAAAACAACACGAGAATCATGAATTACCGATGGTGAGTGATGACCTTCATATAAACTTTGCTCATGATGTTGCTCCAGTATTGTTGTTCCCTCCTAGAAGACCACCTGCACATAATCCAACAATGACTTTCAATAATGACTTTCAGTTAGGCTTTCTTTGGAGGGATCTTTAGAACGGTGGAAAATTGATATGTTTTTTTAATTAGAGTTAAAGGGAGACGATTAGGGTTTGACGGTGTGGTTTAGTAGAGGCGGCTCAACGTAGCCACTTAAGTCTGAGGATCAGACCCGCTCTGATACCATGTTAAACAATGACTACCCTATGGGTATTATGCATATCATTGATGACTATTTTTAATGACAATTACATAGACATTATTAAACCCTAATGGACCCTAAACCTACATGCGGGCTTAGGCCGACTAATCTTTATCATCTAATAACTATCACTTTAAGTTTAAACAAATATGGACAGATATATAGACATGGTTCGCTGGCCCTGAAAAGTGCGTAAAATAATTCATTGCCGAAACTATCTGTAATGAAGTGAACAATTGAATTGCAGAAAGAAATGCTATTTAGATTAGTGCATAAAATATTATTACAAGACTTGATTTGATTCAAAGGACAATAAGCAAATGAAAATACTAGCAAAATAAATAGAAACTGTAACACTTTTATTAGTAATTGTTGATACAAAAGTTAGGTCGGGTCTTGTCTTGCCCGAATAAGCGGTTATTCGGGGATGTAATGCCTTATTCTTGTATCAAGTGAACTTGTTTGAAGGACCTGCACAAGGAATGAAAACACCGTTAATCTTATCGTGGGAATAGGTCCTACGATTGGACTCCGGCGTGAGAGTAAGTGTATAGTTTTTGGGGAATAATCGAATGTGATTAGGGTTTTTGCCAGATACCTGTATTGATGACAATTGCGTTCCTTTTATAGGCTGAATAATCCTTAGGGTTTCCATAACTTTTGGCCCAAGATACGACCGACATTATAGGGATTCGGAATTATCCTAACTGATTTAAATAAGTAAAGCATATCTCTTATTTAATTAGGTTATTCTTTCTTAAAGATATCTTGTGAAGATACCGCGGCCACGGAAGGCGTGCCGGTAGTCGCGACCCATAGGTCCAGGAGGCCGTAACCGCGATGGGTGGGCCAGAGGCCCATTATCAGCTACTAATATAATAGTATGAGTGGGCCGGTCTGGTCCGTATTATACGTCATCATGTCCCCCCAGTCTAGTATTCGTGGCTATGGTTGTAATCGCGGTCGCGGTTGCTAGACTACAAGTACCTCGAACCTTTTTGGAACACCTAACTGCCGAGACCGTTTGTTAAGCATCGCAGTGTAATAATAGGACCCATTTATCAAGGAAAGGTGAAAATGGCTGAATGATGGGACGTATGGGCCCCTATCGGTTCACCTTTCTCTCAATCGTAACCATCCAAAAAGTAAGTGGAGGACACGTGTCAAACATCTAACAACGCACAACTTTCGAGGACATAGTATAAATAGGGCAATCGATCACTATGCATGTTCTACAACTTTTAAATCAAACCGCTATTTTTTCACACACAACCGCATACGTCACTTATTTCCATAGAATCCCATCACTGCAGGTTAGTGCACCACGCCCCTTTGTAAAACTTGATTAAAATGGGTAGGGATACAATACAACTAGAGGACGCAATATCAACCATCTCCGGAGAGTATCTCCTAGAGTTCACCTCGGGGTATGGTATACCAGAAGGCTTACACCCTGAGTTGCTGGCCTAGAGGAAACTATCGTGGACTTTCCAGAGGGTAAAGTCGGTGTTTACACTAAGTTTTTTGAATTTGAAAACTATCGCATCCCCCTCTCACAATTCCTCTTCGAGATTCTTGGATATTACCAAATTCATCTGTCATAATTGTCAGTGATAGGGGCGACCAAAGTGAGTCACTTTGAAATCAACTGCCGTGTCCTAAACATAATCCCCACACTGAATCTATTCCGCGTTTTCTATGTTCCTTCTTATAACTCGAGGTGGATGTCGTTTAGTAAGCGACCGAGGAAAAACACCCTACAGTGCTATACAAAGCCGTTTGACTCGTTGAAGAACTGGAACAATCGATTCTTCTGGGTGGACGAGAGGATATTCCCCACCGTCTTGGCGTGGCGCACGAGTGCCCCAAAGGATGAGATGCCACCAGCAGACTCCTATTCGTCGGTAGACGTGACAACTTTGAACACACGCCGTACCCCTATCAAAAAACAACCATAAGTCCTACTATGCCTAGTAGGGCTGAGTCGGAACTACTTTTTGGGGGATGACGTGTATCCCACATTCCTATGTGATGATGACCGGGGTGGGTGTTTATAAACTGTCTTTCCTTCTTATTTATTCACGAAAGTTTACTAACAATTCCTTTGTAAATGCAAAAATGGACTTGTTCAACTTGATTAGTGCCCCGAATCCCCTTAAGGTGAAGACCGAGATTCACCTCGTGCTGCCCATGAGGTACTGCTACTAACTGTCACTGCTAACTGCGTTATAGAAATAGAGGAGATGGGCGTGGCGTCGTAATCCTCAGGAACACCATCCGCCCTAGAGAAATCACCGTTGGATTTTTCCAATAAAGACCCACCCCAGACAATTACCGAGAGGGTCGGGACTGGAGGTCAAGTCCAGGATGAACTGTCTTGGGAAATCCCATATGTAGGACGTGCAACGACCGCGGAGGTCGTACCAAAAACAGGTCTGGAGGAAGAGGTGGCCACCATGGGGCCCCCTATAAACAAAAGGCAGAAGCAGATGCGCCGCAAAAGAGTTAATGATGAGGCGGAGGCAAATGCGCCGCCCAAGGTGTTGAAGAGAGATCATGTGTCCAGCCCGCACACAATGCCTACAGAGGGAAATCCCTAGTTGCAATGGGTTTAGGTGCGGGCTCCATCTCCTCCACACCTTCTGCACAGGGCGCTCTAACTGCTGCAAAGAGTGTGAGTGACCCGAATCCTCTGTCGTACGTGAAACTGCAATCATACCCCGAGCAAGACATTGCCTAGTAAGTGATTTAGTTCTAACATGTTCCTTATTATACGTTGTTTTGTGAAGGAGTAATACTAACAAATCATATGTGCCTCATCATATGGATGTAGATCTTCCAAGGGAACGGCTACCGAGATCCCCACCAAACATATTGCTACCACGAAGGTTAACGTCCAGTTATCCGTAGGGAGTCCAGAGTCAGGGAGATCGACCTTCGTTCCCTCCTTGGTCGGGTCACCGGGGGTATCTATCAACCGGGGTGGGGCTTGACTAATGACTGCCGCTTAGACACCCCAGCTGCGTGCCAAGATACAGTGGATCACATAGTGCCACCGGGGTATTTCTCTGAGTTGCGCCACTTACCCAATGCAGACTTCCTTAGCCAATATAACATGAACCTGGCACGACAAGTAGCTATGGGTTCTCAGCTGAGGTTAAGGTTTGAGCAAGAGGTCAGGTTGTTGAAAAAGGCCAGGGCTAAGATAGCCAGACGAGATCAGAGGATCCAAGTGAGAGAGGAAGAGATAAAGAAGCTTGATCAAGAAGTTAAATCCCTCAAGGCTACTGAAACGGAAGTGCATGGCCTCCGTAATCAGACAAAGAACTTGGAGACGCTACTAGAGGTTGAGGGTGATATGAAGAAGGCCGCGGAGGCTAAGAACATTGAACTGACCAAGGAATTAGAAAGCCTCCGCATCTGGTTTTCAGACTTCCAAGTTAATAATAACCAATTATGTCAGCAAGTTTCCAACCTTTAAGCACAGATCACGGGCGAGGAAGAAACAAAGGCCGCCTTTGAGCGGTTCAAAAAGTATAAAGATGACAGGGTTGATAAGCGTTGTGCCAAAATGGATGCCCGTCTGGATAAACTGAGCGTGGACTTTGAGGAAGAGTTATACCCGCATATGCTGACAGCGATCGCGGGTCATCGCTGGGTTATTGGGCACGGTCTGCGTTTGGCCGTAATGAAGTGTGCTGAGTCGACGGAACTGAGGCAGGTGTTTGCCAATGTCGTATCCGTTAGGATCGCTAAGGGGATGAGCGAGGGCCTGAAATATGGTATAGAACACGGGAAAGCCGACCAAGACTTAGTGGATGTGGAGGCATATGACCCCGGAGGCCATTGATAAGTTAGCAAAGCCTTCTCAGACTTGAAAGATCTGGAATATCGATGGGTGGGATCAAATGGATGAGAGTAAAAGATGCTCCGATGGAGCTAATCATGGCGTCCTTACATTTAGAGGGTGATACCGGGGAAGATGCCCCTCAGCGGATTCGTGACCTCCGCCCGAGCTCCTCCCAGCTAAAGATTCCCGTGTACCCCGAGGTACGCAATCCTAAAGATCCTTGGGCCGTCAAAGAAGAGATGCTGTTGGAGGATGCCATTGCGGCTAACATAAGCCGGGCGGAAAAGAAAAAGAAGTGCAGGGTGGTCTGCCGCACCCATGGGATTGGTTCCGCTCACCACGCCAGATCTGACGGTATCCCTGTATCCGCGCCTACCGTTGTTCCCCAGGGGCTAGCGATTTTGTTAGCGGATGCCGCCACTCAGACTGAGGCGGCTGACAAAGAAGAGGAACCACACCCGAGACTACAGCGGTCCATTTCATTGCCTCATGTCTACAATTTGTAAAGGAAGTAGTGCAGCCTGTTGCACTTAAACAATATTTTTGTAATGTACCCACGGATGTCCGTGAGTAACCATATTATACATTGATTCTCTAGTTCAAGAGTAGTGTATATTGTATTGCACGTATAGTGACTTATATGCTCTGTGGGAGTCTTTCTTATATACCTAACGTCTTAGGTATACGTAGAATAAGGATGCAGAATCCGTGGCCGTTGGGGTTGCAACCCTCTTACACGGCAAGCAACTATTAGGGTGCTTAGCCTTTGGATATCCAAAGATATCCATCGTATTGGGCATGTACTATATGGAGTAACAAGTAAATTATACTTAAGAAAAGAAAGATTCACTTAAAAAAATTTCAAATAAAGAAGTCGCAGGGTTAGCTAGACCCGCGAAGTTTTATTCATAACTTAAAACAAAAAGTAGAATAAGAATACATGGATTACTTTATTAAGGGCCCTAATCAAGACGCAAACTTATCCATGCCGTAGCCTAAAGATAACATTTCTTAAGATTGGCTATGTTCCACGTCCGCGGGAGGACCGTGCCGTCCATGGACCTTAGTCTGTATGCTCCATCTCCGAGTGCTTTCGTGACCTCATAAGGTCCTTCCCACTTTGGTCCAAGCTTTCCTCCGGCCACAACGTGGCTTGCATCATTACTACGATAAACAAAGTCTTCGGGTCTAAAAGTAACAACTCGAACCCTAGCATTGTAGTATTTTGTCATTTGTGATTTGGCCTGCGCGTTCACGCCTTTATTTTAGTAAATCCAAGTTTAGCCGTAGCTCTTTATCATTGTGAACGACGTCTACTGCCGTGGTGCGGTACGTTGGCATTCTAATTTCCGCAGGTATGACAACTTCTGTGCCATATGTCAAAGAGAAAGGGGTGTCACTATGGCTTGACTTAATCGTCGTACGATGGGCCCAAAGGACATGGGGAAGTTCTTCTATCCAAATTTTATTTCCTTCACCCAGGCGGGCCTTGATTCCGTCACCCAAGCTTCGGTTTGCTCTTTCCACGAGTCCGTTGGACTGCTAATGTTTCACTGAGGCAAAGCGTTGCGTGATATTCAACTTTTCACACCAATCCTTGAACGGGTTGTCACAGAATTGTTTGTCGTTGTCCGAAACTATTTCTCCTGGGAGACAGAAACGGCACACTATGTTGTCCCATACGAACTTCTTCACCTGATTGCCAGTGATTGTCGACACAGCTTTCGCCTCTATCCACTTTGTGAAATAGTCTATAGCGACTATAAAAATTTGACCTTTTCTGGTCCCTCCGGGAAAGGACCGGCTATGTCGATTCCCCACTTGTAGAATGGCTATGAAGCCATGATGGGAGTTAGCGGCTGTTGAGGGTTTCTTGGCACGGGACGATGTATTTGACAATCGTTACATGCGCGTATCACATTTCATGCGTCTCGATGCATGGTTAGCCAGTATTATCCCAATCGCATGGCATTAGCCACCACAGATCGTGGTCCGGCGTGCATACTGCACGACCCCTCATGAATTTCTCGGATTACATAATCCACTTGGAGTGGTCCAACACACCGTAGCCATGGTTTTAGAAACGACCGCCTGTAAAGAACCCCTTCCCATAATTCGTACTGTCTGGCCTTGATACGGAGTTTGCTTGCCTCCTTTTTATCTTCTGGAAGGGTCCCTTCTTTCAAATATTCTATTATTGGTGTCATCCATGTTAGTCCATCTTCCTCTACCACGGTCGTCACCTCCTTCTCTTGTATGGATTTTTCTTTCAGTATTTTGACCAAGACCTGTTTGGATAAGTGCGCAAAGCTGGTTGACGCAATCTTGCTCAGGGCATCTGCTTTCTTGTTTTTACTTCGTGGTACCTGGCTTATAGAAAAGTTAGCGAAGCCGCTGACCAGGCTTTTGACCTTCTCCAGGTATTTGATCATATTTTCTTCTTTAGCGACGTATGCCCCTAGGACTTGGTTTGCTACCAACTTAGAGTCTACACTTACGTGCACATTGCGTACTCCCATCTGCGCCGCGATCCGTAGGCCAGCTATTAGTGCTTCATACTCTGCCTCGTTGTTAGAAGCTGTGAACTAAAATCTTAGCGCGTAGGTGAACTCTGTTCCCTTCGGGCTTGTCAGTATTAAGCCAACGTCGAATCCATCTACACATGATGATCCGTCCGTGAAGAGTGTCCACGGCTCCTGCGGGGTTTCAACCATTATGTGTCTGGCGGACTTTCATCCGGCTTTTCTACAAGGAAATCCGCTAGGATCTGTCCTTTCACATCTTGGCCGGTATGTGATATTGTGTTCCTCCAGTATGACGCACTATTTTTTTAATCGTCCTGCCACGTCGGGACGTGAAATTATTTGTTTGATCGGTTGGTCGGTGGTATATGTTTAATTACACATACCATTTTCCATTTAAAACGGACTTAAATGACTAAAAACGTACCAAAAATACATTGTATTTGTATGTTTTGCTTTTGTATTGTGCAGGATACGGATATTCAAGAAAAGGAACGAAAAAAGCAAGCAAAACCAAGCACGGAATGGAAAGGACAAAGTCAAAGGTCAGCCCATTGAAGAAAATACAACTTGAGGGACTAAAACTGCCAAAACCTCAAGTTGTATTACTAAGATAACAAAGCAAGGGTCAAAATTGCAAACCGGGCAAAGATTGCATTGAAGTTATAAGACTTTAGGGGACCAAATACTGCCGCTACTCTCCCTAAATGCCTCTATTTCCCGCCTAGACAAACCCATGTACAACTTGGATGTCCTCCCATACTTCTCCCCTGCAAATCCACTCGACATCCTAGCCAAAATCATTTCATCCACCCTACTATTTCCCTCCCAGCTGTATAAAGGCCATGTTGGCAATCCCTCACCTTTCCCAAGTATCTTCAATGGCTGAGATTGACTCCAAAGAAGCACAAAAGAAATCGAAGGCTGGGATTTGCTTTAGAATCACCTCACACAACAAGCACACTTTGTTTGTATCTCCTCTTTTTTTCCCCCTTTTACAAGAAGAACAAGCTGCAAGTCAAGATTCTTTTTTTTTTTTTTTTTTTTTTTTTTTTTAGGCAAAATAGAGCTTTTTGTAAGCCTTTGAGGCATCTAGTTTTTTAGTTTTTAATCTTAAAAATAATTTAGCTTATTTTCAGTTTGTTTTAAATCATTTACAGCTTTTACTTCCAGCTTTGTAACATTTTCAAGTTTTAATGCAAATTTGAGTTTTTAAGTCAATTTACAATACCAGTGTTAAGTTTCTTAATCATATTGTTTTGTGTTCAAAAAGCTCTCACCACAGCTTATTTATAAGCTGTTTTCATTAGTAGATAACAAGTTAAGTAGTAAGAGAAATCACAAATATCACTCTCACAATATACCACAGTTATGTTAGATGATAAGCAGTTTCTGGATGGGTTATGGACTCTCACTAGCTTGTTTTATACAAGTAGAGCTTGTAGCTTCTTTGTTTGAACCCTGTTTGAGCAAGGGGGTATTGTAGTCACTCTTTTTCTTGTTTCCCTTATTTAATACTGAATTCTTTATAGTGCTTATCCTGCTGAATTGTTAGTGTAAAAGTGATTTGTGTAACTTTCTTGCTTAGTACTGATTAGTTCATTTGATAAAACTATTAGTATTGAGTTAACACTGCTAGGCCACCTCAGCTTATTTAAGTGCTTCTTCTTGATAGAAATTTGTTTAGAAGTGTTTTAATTTGTTATTTGATAATCTGTTTTTAGTTCATATAAAAAGAAAAATGATTTTGAAAACTTCCAAGGGTATTTTCAACTAGCAGTACTAACTTAAGTTAGTACTGCTAGCTCATTTTTGGAACAGTACTAACTTAAAGCTACCAGTACTAACTCCAAGTTAGTACTGTTCGTTAGTACTGTTAGTCCATTTCTGCTTACTAGCTCATTGTTTCTACTTATTTAAGATTGGTTTAGCTTTTTAGAGTAGATTAAACCTATTTTAGTTTACTGTCTTCAGTAGAACTTATTTGCCCTTTTCAAAATGACTTTAAGAGTTTATCAGTTTTAATTTTTAGTTATTTTCAATTATAGTCTTTCTGGTTGCTCTATTCTTATGCTAAGTGCTTATTTAGGGTAGTTACCTCTGTTTTGTTATTTGTTTATTTTAGTTTAATTGTGTTTTGACTAAGGCTAGGCAGTACCTAAACTTTAGGATATCAGTACTAACTCCAGATAATATTGTTAGTTATATGTTAGTTTGTACTGTTAATTTATACTGGTAGTTAATACTGCTAGTATTATTGTTAGTACTGTTGTGTTTCTCTTGTTTAAATTAGTTTAATTGCATGCTGAAATTGCTTATTTAGAGTTAGCTTAGCTTATTTGTTTTGTCTTAAGCTTATTTGAGCTTATTTGTGCCTTAGTGTAAAAGTTTTAAGTGTTTTTGCTTTTTCTAGCTTTTATTATTGTTCCAGCTTATGTTCTTTATTTATTTTTATGTGCATTTGCTTATTCAGTGTTAGTGCCCAATCATTCCTTGTCATATTCAAACATCAATCATCAATCGTCTATCGATTTTCCATTCCAGCCTCGTTGGGACATAACGACCCGGGAACACTCTATACTGCTTCCGGTTTCATTGCTCTCGCGTGATTTCGTCCTTTTTTGTGTATTTATACATGTTTGTATTTGTTTACATATTTGAGGGGTGAGTTCGCGCGAGTCAAATTTTGGCGCCGCTGCCGGGGAGGCTGTGAAACAGAATATCGCTACGTTTGACAATTTGTGTTTAATTTTGTGAATATTTTCTTTATAAAAACATAAAAGTACAAAAATATTTTTCAGTTTCTTTTATTAGTATAATTATCATATAAAAAAAACCAAAAATATAAAAACATTGTCTTTAATTATCAATAAAATTCACAAATTGGTAAAATACCAAAATATAATATTCTCAACTGAGGTATTATCATAATAACTTCCGGTGAACTTGTTGGTTTCCAACTCGAACAAAAGATTTAAAAACTTGCCATTTGTGTCTCTTACGACGTACGGCTCACCTTGAAAAGTTAAACAAACTATAAAGTGGGTATAAGGAGGGTTGTTCCGAGGAACTACGACCCGAAAGGAGAAATAAGCTTCGCGCTATTCCTACTCCTCCGCTCACCTGTGCGTTTATCTTTTTGAGAGCTACCGTGAAGTAAGTAGATTATTTGGTTGAAGTTGTCTTATCTCATTGTCCGGTAAAATCAATTGTGAATAAATCATTAAAAAAACCAAAAAAATTAGTGTAAATTTTCTTTTTAAAATTTCTATTTTTGTGCATGCGCACTCGTTCTCAAGCCCGTAGACGTCGAACAAACCACAGTGCCGACCACCTTCTGTCTGAATCATCCAATTCTGAGGAAAAACCTGATTATCCCTCCCCATAGTTACGATGGCTGATAATCGTACTATGGCGCAACTGCTCGAAGCACCCACCGAGGGGTACGAGGATGCGATAGTTATTCCAGAAATCACCGCGAATAACTTTGAGATCAAGCATGGTCTTCTGAATCTTGTCCAAAACAAGCAATTTTTTGGAAATGATAAAGAAGACCCACATGCTCACATCCGTTATTTCAACAAGATCACTTCTACGATGAAGATTCCGAACGTACAAATACGTCGGTTAACACATTATGCTTTTCCGTTTTTCTTGAGGGGCTGCCGGATTATGGCTGGAGAAAGAAACCCCCTCGATCGACTGAAACAGGGATGATCTTGTTTCGAAATTTATTAACAAATTCTTCCCTCCCTCTAAAACGACAAATCTCAGAAATGAAATCACGAGATTTCAGCAAAAATTTGATGAGACGTTTTATGAGGCTTGGGATCGTTTCAATGATCTTTTAAGGGGATGCCCTCATCATGGGTTTTCAGAATTGCATCAACTCGATACATTCTATAATGCCCTAAACTCAATTGATCAAGATTCATTGAACTCTGCTGCCGGTGGTAACTTCTTAGACAAAATACCTCGAGAATGTTTAAAAATCATCTGAGAGCCAAGTCTAAGGTACGTCAATCAATGAACAAGCTATTGTAGCTAAAATAAGTACAAGCTCTTCCACCCCAGCAGTCTCATCTGATGTTGCTGAACTCAAAGACATGGTTCGGGCATTAATTCTCGACAGAAAAAACCAAACCCCAGCTTCCGCCCCCGTAAAAGCGGTTGAACAAAGTTGTGTAACTTGTGGGGGAGGTCATTCTTATCAAAACTGTCCAGCCACTAATAGCAACATTTACCATGACAATATCCAAAGAGTTTGTGTCCAGGAAGCTTAGGTCCAATTTCACCAAGCTAATTTTGTTTAATGGACCTCCGATGGTCTCAAATCAATTCGACCTCCGGTTTTCCTTCATTCATAATCCTACATGCAAATAGTTCAAAACAATTTCAATCGAGGGAAATAACTTCAATCAAAACAGAGGAAATCAATTCAACCAAGGTCAAATTTATCTCGACCCCTGTCAAATCAACCAGTAGCTATCAAGACCTGCCTTAGACACACGGTCGTGTCAAAAACAAATTTGGTAAGATATGTTACAGCCAATGATGCAGGTGAGAAAACATGCAAAAACCAGGTAAAAACCTGCATCCAAAATGGCAAAATTTGATTGACATGCTTCAAAATTTGTTACTGCTAATACAGCTTCTATGTGCCAGTTCTGGGAAACTCTTCGGGGACACTGTTACAACCCAAAGGAAGATTTAAAAGGTATCACTTCCGAAGTGGTTGTACCTCCAAGGACCAAAAGCAGGTTAATAATGACGCCGAGGTGACAAAGGTCTCGATGCCTCCTTGCTAATAACGGAAGCACCAAAGACGTCCAACCTCCTGTTGTTCAAATTCAATCTCGTAATCTAAATCCTGAGCCCAATGTTTCTCCTGTTGTTGCTCCTGTTGTTACTCCAATTCCTAAAGCATTAATTCCATTTCCATCAAGAAGAAATGATGAAAGGCGCAAGGAAAAAGCTAACGACCAAATCGAGAAATTCTATGAAATCTTTAGAGATTTAAAGTTTCTAGTTAGCTTTTACCGATTGTGCCCTGATGCTAATGCCTAAATTTTGCTTCGACTTTAAAACCTAATGAATACAAAGAGAAATTGAGCGAAATGCAAGAACTCCTTTGAAGAGACTGTTCAGCGGTCAATCTACACACAAGGTACCAAAGAAAACTTGGAGACCCTGGCCGTTGTTTGATTCCATGTGATTTACGGGGATTACTAATGCAAAGCATGGCCGGATCTTGGTGCGAGCATTAATCTCATGCCTTATTCTGTATGGAACAATCTATCTCTTCCTGAATTGACCCCGACTTGCATGACACTAGAACTAGCTGACCGTTCGATCACTAAACCGATCGGTATCGCTGAAGATGTCTTTGTAAATGTGGGAAAATTCCATTTCCAGCTGACTTCGTGGTTGTTGATTTTGAACCAGACCCCCGAGTACCTTTAATTCTCGGGCGATGTTTCTTGAAAACCAGTCATGCTTTGATAGATGTATTATGTAGGTGAGAATACCCTTCGTTGTTGCAAGGATGGGCCATCACATTCAATCTGGACCTAAAACGTCATAAGATTACTCTGTGATTACAACCATCATGAAGGTAAACATAAATCGACGTCATTGATATGCTTGTGATGAGTATTATCAAGAGGTCAGGATTTAAAACATGATCGCGAGTGGCAATCCCACTCCATATTTTGAGCCTATTGTTTCTACTGCTTCTCCAAATCTCACTCCTTTCGGGGACAGTGATTTTCTTTTATTTGAAGAAGCAGATTCGTTTCTTGCTCTAGAAGATGATCCAACTTCATCTGAAGTTGATCCAACTTATCAGGATCCTGAGGGGGACATCCTGCTTCTAGAAGCAATTTTGAACAGTGAACCACCACCCCCCTCCCAAATCAAGAACAATATCTGCCTGGAGTTAGGAAAGAACTCAAACTCTGTGAAGCTAAAACCGTTGAATATCCTTGATGAACTCCGAGGTTGAACTCAAGGAACTGCCACCCATCTTGAATACGCATTTTTAGAAGGTGACGACAAGTCGACTAGTCATAGTTGCTAAAGACTTAAAAAAATGAGGGAAAAAGGAATCTCTTCTCGGTTTCAAGTCCCCAAGCGAGCCATCAGATCTGGAAAATCTCCGATATAAAGGGTGTTAACCCAGAATTTTGTTTCTCACTAAAATTCTAATGGAAGAGGGACTACGAAACCATATGTCCAAATTCAGAGAAGGGTAACCCAAAAATCTCGATGTTATCAAGAAGGAGGTTTGAAAAACTCCTTGACGCTAGATTGAATTTACCCCTTCTCTGACAGCCCTTGCGGTAAGCCGGTACATGTGTACCTAAGATAGGTGGGCATGACACGTCATCTCAAATGATGAGAATGAAACTAATTCTTCTCGATTGGTCATCGGGATGGCGTGGATGTATTGATTTCTGAATAGCTTTTTGAAGGTCACCCGAAAGGACCACTTACCTTTGCCTTCATGGACCTGATGCTCAAAAAGACTAGCTGGAAAACCTATATACTGTTTCCTCGATGGCGTTCTCGGGTTATTTTCAGATCCCAATTGACCCATAATGATCAAGTAATGACTTCCGTTACTGCACATACGGATCTTTAGCCGATCGTCGCTTCATTTTGGGCTTGAAGGCGTCCTGGCACGTTCCTAACGATGTATGTATGGCATATATTCATGACATGATGCGATTACCCCCCCCCCCAATAAAAAATGATGGTAAAAAAGTGTTTATGGATGACTTTTCAGCTTGGGGATTTTTCTCTAATGCCTATCCCATTTGGAAAAACTGTTGAAGCGGTGTGAAGACACCATTGTCTTTAAAAAATGGGTAAAGAGCCATTTTATGGTGAAGGATATGGCATTGTTCTCGGACACAAAATTTCTAAGTCAGGAGTTGAGGTTGATAGGAGCTAAAGTTGAAGTAATAGCCAAAAACTCTCTCATAGACTTAATGTCAAAGGTGTCCGTAGTTCCTTGGGCACGCCGGATTTTACCGAGATTCATTAGAACTCTCAAAAATTGCCGTCCTATTGATCATTTGCTTGAAAAGAGACTCCATTTTTCTTCTCCTGTAAGAGTATCGTTTCCTTTTAATACTCTCATAAAGGAAATTGACTGATGGCTCCAATCTTAATGCTCCCGACCTGGACTTGCCCTTTGAATGATGTTATACGAGCTCGCTACATTCGCAATTGGGGCAGTCCTCGGGCAAAGAAAAAACAAGAATTTCCAACCTATTACACTATGCATAGCAAGATATGAACGAGCTCAACTCACTACCACTACTACGAAAGGAATTACTTGCAGTGTGTATGCTTTGAGAAATTCCGGTCATATCTTGTTTGTCCAAAGCATAGGTATACAGGAACCATTCTGCCATCAAGTATCTCTTTGCCAAGAAGGATGCTAAGGCAAGACTCATGCGGTGGATCCTATTGCTCCAAGAATTTGATATTGAAATTCGAGACAAAAAAGGAGCTGAGAATCTCGCCGCCGATCATCTGTCCAGACTTGAAAACCCTCATCAAGACAAACTCGAGAACAAAGAAATCAATGAAGCATTTCCTCTCGAAACTCTTGGTTCTGTTGCTCTTCAAGATCAAAGTACCCCATGGTTTGCAGATTTTGCAAACTACCATGCGGGGAAATTCGTTATCAAGGGAATGACATCCCAACAAAAAAATAAATTCTTCAAGGATGTCAAACATTATTTCTGGGATGATCCCTTCCTGTTTAAGATATTAGTTCAGGTGATAAGACGTTGTGTTTCTGGGCAAGAAGCTTTAGACATTCTCAAAGCTTGCCACAGTGGACCCACTGGGGGACACTATGGTGCCAATTACACAGCAAGAAAGGTCTTCGATTCAGGATTCTATTGGCCCACCATCTACAAGGATGCCCATGACTTTGTCACCCGTTGTGACATTTGTCAACGTCAAGGAAAGATTACGCAACGTGATGAGATGCCACAAAACTCCATCCAAAGTTTGTCGAAGCTTTGACATCTGGTGCATTGATTTTATGGGGTGTTCCGTCTTCAAGAGGAACTAGTCTTACTGTGGCTGTTGACTACTTGTCAAATGGGTTGATGCAAAGCGCTCCCACCAATTGATTGCCCGGTTGTTTGCAAATTTTAAAAACTTCTCTTTTCACAATTTTGGTGCCCCCGAGCTATCATAAGTGATCGCGGAAACTCACTTTTGCAATGCCAGTTTACAAAGGTCATGCTTAAGTAGGAGTCATCATCGTCTCTCCACCGCGTATCACCCACAAACAAGTGGGCAAGTTGATGGTGTCAAATCGTGGTTTAAAGCGTTTCTTGGAGAACCGTAGGAGAAATCGTGCCTCCTGGTAGACAAACAAGATGATGCTCTATGGGCCTTCTGCACGTTACAAATCACCCATGGTGCACTCGTATAAGCTTGTGTATGAAAGGCTATGTCATCTACCGATCGAGTTAGAGCACAAAGCCTACTGGGCCCTCAAGCATACAAATTTTGATATTCAAACTGCGGGTGATATAGGAAAGTTCAATATGAATGAACTAAATGAACTTCGTGATCAAGCCTACGAAACTCTTTATTCTATAAAGAGAACCAGAGGCTCATGATGCTAAGATTAAAAACCGCGTTTTCAACGTTGGTGTCGTGTTCTCCTCTTCAACTCTAGACTCGACAATTTTCTCGGCCAAATTGAAATCCCGTTGGTCCGGACCTTCACGTTGTTCAAGTTTTCCCTTATGGCACCGTCGAGTTATCTCAAAACTCTGGGCCTAACTTTAAAGTGAATGGTCATCGTATAAAACACTATTTTGGAGGGGACATACCAACCGAAGTTGTCCCGGATCTCCAAACCTTCCCTAAGGACAATTGAATTCGGGGGACGGGTCAAGCATAGCGACCTTAAACAAGCGCTTCGTGGGAGGCACCCCATGCTTATCTTTCTATTTTTTTTCTAATTGTGTGCGTGAGGAGGTTTGCCTCTTCCATTCCCGTGTTTCGTATTTGTGTTGTTAATTGTCCAGGATTGCCCGGATTGTGAAGACTCTCGTGCTCTCAGTTTTATCTTTCATTTACAAGAGTTTCGCTCCTCAGTTCATTTTGGGAATCCAGTATCAAATCTATCGAATAAGTTTTATCTTTTGGCACACTTAATAAAGGCCTTCCCCTTTTTTTTTTTAGATTTCGTAGGTGCCCCTTTTCAAAAACATCGAAGGACGATGCGTAGTTCTAGTATGGGGGGATCTTCGATTTGATTTCTTGCCTGATGCCGTTGTATCACGTTATTCCTGTTTTTTTACCACCAAAGTTTTACAAAAATACCAAAAAAATGAAAAAATTTAGAAATTTTCAAAAAAATAAAATAAGTATTTTGTCACAGTTTTGACTTTTCTAATGGGTAGAATGAGAATCGCCTGGACACCCCAGACGCGTGCCAAGACATGGTGGATCACATAGTGCCGCTGGGGTGTTTCTCTGAACTACGCCACTTGCCCAATGCAGATTTTCTTACCCAGTATAATATAAACTTGGCACGACAAGTGGCTATGGGTTCTCAGCTGAGGCCGAGGTTCAAGCAAGAGGTCAGATTGTTGAAAAAAGCCAAAGCCCAGGTAGCTAGATAGGATCAGAGGATCCAAGTGAGGGAGGAAGAAATAAAAAGGTTGGATCTAGAAATTAAATCCCTCAAGGCCGTTGAAAAGGAAGTGCACGGCCTTCGTAATCAAGCGAAGAACTTAGAGACTCTACTTGAGGCTGAGGTAGATATAAAGAAGGCCGCAGAGGCTAAAAATGTGGGACTGGCTAAGGAATTAGAAAGCCTCTGTACCCAGTTTATGGATCTTTAAGTTAGCAATGATTAGTTGTCCGAGCAAGTGTCTACTTTCCAGACTCAAGTAACGGGCGAGGAAAGGATAAAAGCCGCGTTTGAAGAGTTAAAAAAATATGAGGATGACAAGGTTGAACAGCGATGTGCAGAGATGGACGATCGTCTAAATAAACTAAGTGTGGATTTTGATGAAGAGTTGTATCCGCACATGTTGACAGCGATCGTGGGTCGTCACTGGGTTATTGGGCCCGGCATGTGCCTTGCCGTTATGAAATGTGCCAAATCTTCAAAGATAAGGCATGCATTTGCTGACGTTGTGTCCGCATGACTTGCCAAAGGTATGAGCGAAGGCCTAAAATATGGTGCAGAGCACGGGAAGGCCCACCGAGACTTAGTGGATATTGAGGAATATGACCTGGAGGCCAATAGCAAGTTAGTTAAAGCCCTCCAAGACTTGAAAGATCTGAAGTATCCGGTGATGGATCAAATGGAGAGGTTAAAGGATGCCCTGATGAAGCTAATCATGGCATCGGTACATTTGGAGAGTGATACAGGGTAAGATGCCCCTTAGTGGATCCGTGACCTCCGCCCGAGCTCCTCCCAGCTAAAGATCCCTATATATCCCGAGGTACGCGATCCTAAAGATCCTTGGGCCGTCAAAGAAGAGACATTATTGAAGGATGCTATTACGGCTAACATAAGCCGGGCGAAAAAGAAAAAGAAGTGCAGGGTGGTCTGTCGCACCCATGGGATTGGTTTCGCTCACCACGCCAGATCTGACGGTATCCCTGTATTCGCTCATGCCATTGTTCCCCACGGGCTAGCGATTTTGTTAGCGGATGCCGCCACTCAAACTGAGGCGGCTGACAAAGAAGAGGAACCACACCCGAGACTACAGCGGTTCATTTCATTGCCTCATGTCTACAATTTATAAATGAAGTAGTGTAGCCTGTTACACTTAAACAATATTTTTGATGTAATGTACCTACGGATGTTCGTGGGTAACCATATTGTACATTGATTCTCCAATTTAAGAGTAGTGTATATTGTATTACACATATAGCGACTTATATGCTCTGTGGGAGTCTTGTCTTATATACCTAACATCTTAGGTACACGTAGAATAAGGATGCGGAATCCATGACCGCTGGGGTTGCAACCCTCTTACGCGGCAAGCCGATTTTAAGAATGCTTAGCCTATAATTATCCACAGATAGTCATGAATGGCAAATAATATGAATTAAAGAAAAAAAGAGATTTACTTAAAAAATGGTTTAACTTTTCATATAAAGAAAGCGTTGGGTTAGCTAGATGTCCGTGGAAGGACCGCGCCGTCCATGGACCTTAGCTTGTACGCTCCATCTCCGAGTGCTTTCGTGACCTCATAAGGTCCTTCCTAATTTTGGCCAAGCTTTCCCCCATCTATAGCATGACTTGCCTCGTTGCTACGATAAACAAAGTCTCCGAGTCTGAAGGTAACACCGCGGACCCTAGCGTTGTAATACTTTGTCATTTTCAATTTGGCCTTGGCTTCACGAATTGCTGCTCATTCACGCCGTTCTTCCAATAAGTCCAAATTTTTTCTTAGATCTTCATCATTGTGTACAGTGTCAACTACTGCGGTGCGGTACGTTGGCATTCCGATTTCAGCACGTATGACAGCTTATGTTCCATATGTCAAGGAAAAAGGGGTATCACCATGGCTTGACTTAATCATCGTACGATGGGCCCAAAGGATATGGGGAAGTTCTTCTATCCAATTCTTGTTTCCTTTGCCTAGGCGGGCATTGATTCCTCCGTCCAAGCTCCAGTTTGCTCGTTTCACGAGTCCATTCGATTGCGGATGTTTCACTATGGCGAAGCGTTGTGTGATATTAAGCTTTTCACACAAATCCTTAAACAGGTTGTCGCTGAATTGTTTACCATTGTCCGAAACTATTTCTCCTGAGAGACTGAAGCGGCATACTATGTTGTCCCACACGAACTTCTTTACCTGATTTCCGGTGATTGTCGCCACGGATTTCACCTCTATCCACTTCGTAAAATAGTCCATAATGACTATTAAAAACTTGACCTTTCCTAGTCCCTTCGGGAAAGGACCAGTTATGTCAATTCCCCACTTGTAGAATGGCCATGGAGCCGTGATGGGGGTTAGCGATTGCTGGGGGTTCCTTGGCACGAGATAATGTATTTGACAATCATTATATGTGCATATCATATCCCATGCGTCCCGATGCATGGTTGGCCAATAATATCCCAATCGCATTGCTTTGGCTACCACGGACTGTGGGCCTGCGTGCATACTGCACAACCCCTCATGAATTTCTTGAATCACATAATTCGCTTGAAGTGGTCCAACACACCTTAGCCACGACTTTAGGAATGACCGCCTGTAAAGAACCCCTTCTAATAATTCGTACTGTCTAGCCTCGATACGGAGTTTGCTTGCCTCATTTCTGTCATCGAGGAGGGTCTCATCTTTCAAGTATTCAATTATTGGTGTCATCCATGTTGGTCCTTCTTCCTCTACTACTATCATCACTTCTTCCTCATGTATGGATTTCTCTTTGAGTACTTCAACCAAGACCTGTTTTGATAAGTGCGCAAAGCTGGTTGACGCAATTTTACTCAGGGCATCCGCTTTCTTGTTTTTACTTTTTGGGACTTGGCTTATGGAAAAGTTAGCGAAGCCGCTGATTAGGTTTTTGGCCTTCTTAAGGTACTTGACCATATTTTCTTCTTTGGCGACATATGTCCCTAGGACTTGGTTTGCCACCAGTTTAGAATCTACACTCACGTGCACATTGCGTACCCCTATCTGCGCTACTATCCGAAGGCCAGCTGTTAGTGCCTCATACTCTGCCTCATTGTTAGAAGCGGTGAACTGAAACCTTAGCGCGTAGGTAAACTTCGTTCCCTCCGGGCTTGTCAGTATTAGGCCAGCGCCTGATCCATCTACACATGATGATCCGTTCGTGAATAATATCTATGCTCTTTTGGGATTTCGACCACTGACGTATCTGGTAGTGCTTCGTCCGGCTTCTCAACAAGGAAATCCGCTAGGATCTGTCCTTTCACGGATGTCCTTGGCCGGTACGTGATATTGTGTTCCTCCAGCATTACGCTCCATTTTTGTAATGGGCGGGATATTATTTGTTTGATGGGTTGGTCGGTGATGACTGCGATAGGGTGCGCTTGGAAATATCTTCGTAACCTCTTGGCTGCGAAAACCAGTGCTAGGACTAGTTTTTCCATTGGGGTATAGTTTAGTTCGGGGCCCTGCAATGCGCGGCTTACGAAATAGACTGGCGTCTGAACCGTGCCCCTTTCAGTCATCAAGACCGCACTAATAGCTCCATGAGATGCGGACAGGTATACAATTAGTTCCTCCTTTGGTTTGGGTGCTACCAGCAGGGATAGCTCCGACAAGTGCTGCTTCAGTTGCTTGAAGGCTTGTTCCGCTTCGGGTGTCCAATGGAAGTCACTCTTTTTAATGCACTTCTTCAAAGTTTTGAATAGCGGTAAGGAGTTTCTCGCGGACTTAGAGAGGAATCTGTTCAGACTAGCCAACTTTCCATTGAGGCTCTGGACCTCTTTGATTGTCCGTGGGGACGGGAGTTGCAGCACAGCTTCTGTTTTATCTGGGCATGGTTTTATCCCTTCTGGGCTAATCATGTACCCCAAGAACATTCCTTCTACTGCCCCAAACGTACATTTTTTTGGATTGAGCTTCATGTTGATTTTTCATAACGTATAAAACGTTTCACCGATGTCCTTTAGCATCTCTGCTTCTGTGTAACTCTTAATAACCAAGTCGTCGACGTACACTTCTATGTTCCGACCAATTTGGCTGTCAAAAGCTTTCTCAACCAGTTGCTGGTATGTGGCGCCAGCGTTTTTGAGGCCGAAGGGCATTTTGGTATAACAATATACCCCTTGGCTGGTGTGGAAAGCCGTTTTCTCTTCATCTGACTCTGCCATCTGTATCTGGTGATAGCCTTTGTAGGCGTCCAAGAAACACTTAAAGGGGTAGCCGCAGAGATATTCGACTTTCCAGTCGATTTCAAGAAGGGGGTAACAATCCTGCGGACATGCCTTGTTTAGGTCTGTGAAATCCACGCACATCCTCTAGCTACCGTTAGGGATGGCAATAAAACCCGTACCCGATGGGGACCCGATCCTCAAACCCGAATTGACTGGGGAATCCCCGAGTTGACCGGGGATGGGGATGGGGATGGGAACGGGGAATCCCCGAATTATGAAATCGGGGATGGGGCGGGGATGGGGATAACATAAATCCCCGGCCCCGTACCCGACCCCAAACTTTTTAATGTACAAATATATATAAATTATTTGTATATTAATACTACATGTATATGTATATGTATAAGTTAGTAAGTATTGATAAGTATTATACTTGAAGTATATTTGTATGTATATGCCATATTTAATGAATCAACTATTTTTAAAATGTTAAGTACTAACTACATATTATTCAACTAATGTTTTTTTCCGAATACACACATTCGATCCATTTTATTTATATATTATATGTGATATTTTAGTATTTATGATGCTTTAAAGTTAAATGACATTTTAATTAATCAAACTATGTACAACGTATTCATTCTAAGACATTATGTTGGTCAATTCTTTATATTTTCGTTTAGTTGTGTAATTTTTATGCTTAATTTATAAGGGCGAAAAATCCCCGAATCCCCATGGGGATCCTCGATCCCCATTGGGTACGGGGATGGAGATGTAAATCGATTCCCAATGGGGATGGGGACGGGGATGGGGATGATGCTGAGAAACGGGGATGGGGATGGTAAATACGATCCTCGAAATTCCCCGATCCATTGCCATCCCTAGCTACCGTCATGCTTTTTCACCATGATTGGATTGGACAGCCAGTCGTGATAATAAACTTCTCTTATGATCCCCGCCTCTAATAGTTTTTGTACCTCCGCTTGGATTGCTTTGGCACATTCTGGGGCCTGGCCTATTTTTTCTGTCGAACAGGTGAATATCCTTCCTGGATATTAAGCCGATGTTCAGCTACTGATCGCGGTATTCTTGTCATGTCTGACGGCTGCCATGCGAATGTATCCAAGTTTTCCTTCAGGAGTGAGCATAGTTCCGTCCGTCCTTTCGCGGATAGTGTCCCTTCGATTGCCACTTCTTGATTCGGGAAATTCGGATGTAGGGCTATTTTAAAATCTTCATGACGGACTTCAGCCTCTTTGAGTATCTCCTTGGATGATGTGGTCACTGTGGCGCACTCAGCGGGTATCAAGATAGTGCTACGGATAGTGACTATTCCTCCGTCGACCAGTAACTTAAGCATTCCATGGGTTGTGGAGGGTACCGCCTGTATTTCTCTTATTCCAGGTCTTCCAATGATACCGTTGTACGGTGATAGTGACCTCACGATCATGAAATTCATCCATGCTTTTGTAGCATGATTCGCATCTCCTATTGTTACCAAGAGCCTAAGTTGTCCTAGCGGCCATATAGTTTCTCCACTAAAACCGGTTAACGACGTTGTTGTCGGGACCATTTGGCTCTTGATTTACGATCAGAGCCGATTGAAGCAGTGTCCGTAGAGCACTTCCGTTGAGGAACCCCCGTCTACATACATGCGGTGGATCATGTGTCCGCCAGTTTCCGCTTCTATAACAAGCGAACCTTCTGTCCCCTTGCTGGTAGTTAGTGGTGGGAACGTAATTTCACTGACAAGGGCAAAGCTTTGAGTCACTTTCTGCCTTGTCATTCTATGGCATGGTTGTACCATATAGATAGCCAAGGACTTGTCTTTGGCCGGGACTTCATTCTTTCCAACCTTCGTTTGATCTCAACCTTGCTTAATTTTTTTAATTAAATGCGAGAGCTTTCCTGCTCGTACTAGCTCTTCGATCTGCTTTTTAACTGCATACATTCATCCGTGATGTGTCCTTTATCATTGTGAAAGTCACCCCCCCCCCCAAACCCCCCCCCCCCCCCCCCCCCCCCCCCCCCCCCCCCCCCCCCCCCCCCCCCCCCCCCCCCCCACAACAAAAAAACCCACAAACCCACACAAAAAAAAAAACACCCCCACCCCCCCCCCCCCCCCCCCCAAAAATCTCAAAACTATGTTGCTACTTCTCTACTCCACCGGGGTTACTCATAGGTGGTGGTGGTTTGAACTTTCCTAATTCAGTCGCAGGATTTCTTTGGGCGTCTTCGTATGGGGGGTAAACTGCTGGACCCCCCCCCTGACTGACCTCGGAAATCAGGTTTGTGCTCGAAAACATGCCTTTTGGGTTGATCCTGTTGTTTCCACGGTGCGTGACCTTTCTTTTTGGAAGCGGCAGCCATTTCTCCTCGTATGAAGGCAGTGGTGACTGTCATCATTTCTTCCATGGTCTTTGGAACGTGTTCGTTGAGGCATTTTGTCAACTCAGGGTTGTTAACTCCATGCATGAATCCGAAGATTCGCATGCACTCAGGGCCCCCCTTCATGCGTCCAGTTTCAACTTTAAACCGCTTCTTGGAATTCTCGATGGTCTCTGCATCCCTCTGCTTGATATTATGGATTTCCACTGGATCTTTTACATACTTCTTTTGCTGCATAAAATATGCTAAGAAGGCCGCTTTGAGGTCCTTGTATTCGTCTATGCTTTCCGGAGGAAGCTCATCGAAGCACACTTTCGCGGTCCCTATTAGGGTAGAGTTGAACATATGGCACCACGTAGGCATTGCCCAGCGTTCCACCTGTGCTGCGGCTTGAAATTTTTTTACGTGATCTTCCAGGTCTCCTGTCCCGTCATAGGTTTACAC
>BQNB010048527.1:0-41613 GCA_026074375.1 Tanacetum coccineum
AACGGGCATGGTTGGATTTCCATGAACTTGTTCTAATGGATGATCTCTAGTCCATCGGTAATCATAACTTTGTGGTTGAAATGAATGCACATCGGTATTATCAATGTTACGTGAGGAAGACTCACCAATTTCTTATACCCGTGTACAAAAAGGATTGATAAATTCAGCTTCTTGAAATGATGCATTCGGTGCTTGATCATTGTTGTTATCCTCAGCATGACCATGTGCTGGATTGTAACATTCTTCAAGTAAAGGACTAAAGAGAAATTCCAACCCTTGTTGTGACGAATCTGTCTTCTTTGCTGTAGGAACAACATTTTGTCGTGGGGGCACGGGGTCAGAGTTGTTATAATCTGACGCCTTTTGTCCTTGAGGAACGAGGCCTGAAGAGACATTTTCAACAGACATCTCTTGTCGTTGTGGTGCGAGGTCTGAACTGTTGTGATCAGACATCATTTGATGAAGAACGAGGCTTGAACTGCGTTGTTCAAACGTCATTGCCATGAAGACCGAGGCTTGATCTGCTGCGATCAAACGTCTTTTGAACATTGAGGAACGGGGCCTGAAGTGTTATTTTCAGCAGACGCCATTTGATGAAGAGCGAGGCTTGATCTGCTGTGATCAAACATCTTTGATCATCAGATCAAAATTCCTTGAAGCCCTGTTTTCTGATATATTTGTCTTTTCCGCAACCAAACTCTGAGTCCTTCCTTTATATGATTAAACGATGTACCTGTACTTAAGAGAGTACCTGTACTGACATCAAAAGCTTGTTCGCTTTCACATTGGTTAGTGATATCTTCTTTTGAACCATTTGGGAGTTCACTGTCAACCTTTGTTGTGCTAGAGGTGAATATCTTTCCGGTTGGAACCCATCTAAGACAAACAGTCTTGAGAATTCTACCCATTGGTTGCCACCTAAGAAAGATCTAGGAGTCATTGTTTTCTTATGCACAACGGAAGTCTTTTTTATTGAAAACATATGTCCTTTTGGGATCTGTCTTTCTGGTTTCTTTGCAAACCTTGTTTGCTCTACGGGTTTGTTTCTTGTTGTTGTCTTTTGGATGGAACCTTAGCACGTGAGTTGACTTCTTTTAGAAATTTTATTACACAAGAATATTGATTGGCATTAAAGGACACATTTTCTGAATGTGAGCAAACAAAATTGTTGGAGTCAAGAACAATTTTCTAGGGATTAGAGGTGTTCATGTGTCTTTTTCTTAGCCTTCCTCTAGTAGTGTTTATGACAATATCGTTTGAGCTATACCTAGATGAGTAGTTGCAATCTTTAATGAGGGTTTTGCAGGGGCGATTCTTTCTCATAGGCAGATAATGTGTAGTCGATGTTTTTGACAAATCGTTACTTCACATCAATTGGGAGGCAAACCGTTCTTCTTTTGAAATTTTAGGTCTTTCCAGACTTAAACGCACGAGGCAGACGGTTTTCTAACAACGGTATTGGTTTTTGGAGGTGTTGTCCAACCGGTTTTCCCAGATGGATGGCTTTGCAACTTTAGTATTCACACTATTTCCTGTTAGTTTCTTACTCGTTTTTTAAGCTTGCAATTTGCAAACACCTTTTTTTCTGAATATGAGCTAGTACATCAGCATTTGTCATTTAGACTTTTTGTTCAGTTTGTGCAGTAAAGAGTCGTTTGGTCTTTGGTCTGAACTCGTGTCCTTTTGATGTAGAATCAAAAAGAATTTGTAAGTTGTTCAAGTGCTCTTTTTCTTTATCGTAACTGCTCTTTCTCTGCGAGTATTTAGACATACTATGTTTCAAACTTTCGTTGTTTATTGTTTCAGTTACATCGATGTCATTGTTAAACCTTGTTCCTTACCTTTCTCTTTAAAAAATTGACTCTGTTGCCACTGATTTAAACATGGTTTTCCATTTGTAGTTCAAGATTTAATACAATGTGATTCGAGTTTTGCAAAATCTTTTTGACACTGGGCAAACAGTCTTTTTGAGACAAAATTTACAGACTCGGTAATTGATTTGGTGAGTTGAGGTGTCCTTGTTTATCAGTTAATTGAGCAGGTAAAGGACGTATGTCGTGACGATTGGTTTAGCATTTGGTCAACCTTTCCTTCATTATTAATTAAGGTTGCCCTCAGTATGCTGTTGTCCTTGTAGCAAAGATATGATTTTAGCAGTCGTTTATTCCTCAGCCATTGGCCTCATAATTATATATGGGCTCATGATATCTGCATCATCAACATGTGCATCATTCCCTGATCTGCTGATTGTATCTTGCTCTTGCTGATTCTGTCCTATTGCTTTCATATGTTACTAAATAGCCTTCCAATGCTTTACTCGAATCAACCTTTTCCTCTGTCGTCTGCGTCAGTCTTTCATTCACCCTGCTGTCATACTCCATTTTATGCAGCGCTCTTTTCTCAATCGACTTTTTAACATAATCCATGTTTTGGATCAGTGTATCACGGAATTCTGGAATATCGAGTCGAGTGTATTCTAGAAAGTAGTTTCGTGTCATTACAATATATTCATCATTCAAATAGATCTGTGAGTTGATGAACATTTGAAACTGTGTCTCGAGTACTTTAAAAGAAGCCATGGATCCAATCTCTTGAAATTCTTTGTTGTCAAGTTGCTTTTCTAGTTGATCCACGTTTAGGAACATCGTGCTGTTGAAAGTCTAGTTAGATCTTGGACCAATAAGTGTCGTAAATGGCGTTTGAAATCCTATCCTCGGTTCGACTTCCTTTTTAGTCGTTGTTTTAAAGGCACTTGAGGTGTGAATGAAGTCGTTGAAAAGATACCATGCAACTTTCTTTTGATTTGTCTTGAATTAGTTGAAATTTGTTTGTATATCTGAGCTGAACATGAAGATATGGTATCTTTCTTCTCATTCTTATCGAAAATTATGAAGTGGAAAATGATTTGAAGGATCTTAAGCAGGTAAAGTGATTGTTGTTGTTGTGGAAAAAATTATTTCACATGATTTTACCCAAGTCTTGACTAAACGAAAAATACAAGAGGTAATTTGGCGGATTTTACTAAATCAAGAAAAACCGTGAATATAGAATTGTTGTTGAAATCGTTGTTGCTCGATGATCAAGTTTACTCATTCGGCTCTTTCTTCGTTATCGTCGGTAAAATCTAAATATACCACGTTGATCAAAACGATGTCACGAACACGATGTATAATTCTATGTCTCGTCAATTTAACGTCACTCGAAACGAAAAAAACGTAAATTTAGTTAAAACGTGTAAGTTTTTGTCCGTGGTTGATGTAGTTCGGTACATGCTAGAAAAAAAACTCGTTCGGTCCAACTAGAGTATACTCGATCGGTGCTCAAGATTCACTCGTTCGGCTCTTACTTCGTTCGATGATCAAGTTTCACTCGTTCGGCTCTTTCTTCGTTCGATGATCAAGTTTCACTCGTTCGGTCGCTTCACTAGATCGGTTAACAAAGATTGAACTCGTTCGGTTGTACCAAATGTGAAACTCGTTCGGTTGTCACAAGGTTGTTGGCTCGTTCGGTTCTAGTCGTGTTCCACTCGTTCGGTTCACAACTAGATCGGTGGTCCTTCAACAGATGTACAACCGTCCTTTCTTTTGTTTTCTACCGAAACAACAAAAGAAACCCAACAAAAAACTTAAATAAGCTCTAGACCAATAAGCTGTTAAGCCAAAGAATAAGCCATGAAAAAGAAAAAAATAAGCTTGAACCGTTATTTTTGCAAAAGATAAGCTTCCTAAAAAAAGGCAACGTTGAAACAGTCTAAGAAGACAACATATTTCCTTTTGATATAAATGTTTGGATATTTAAGACAAGGACCACGTTGTGGTGTTTTTTGAGCCACAAATAAACTGACTGTTGAAGCCCAAAATGAAAGAAAAAAAACACGAAACTACAAATTGATACCCTTAATGCTACAAAAGTTTTGGAAAAAGAAATGATCAATTTTGGCAAAAGTAAACAAAAGAAAGAAAACAAATAAGCCAAACAAAAAAAATTGTAAAATCTGTCGAATAAGCTTATAAAATCACCACAACTTGTAAAAAAAACACTAAACCCACCCGAGGCGACTGATACCAATTGTAGGAACCCGTCTAACACTTCATATGCCGAACCACACGGATCGAATCAAGAAAATAAGAAAGAGAGGTGACGGTGTAGAGAGAGAGAGAAGAGAGAGAGAGATGAGAGAAAAAAGATGTATTAGAAAAAAAGATATTTGTGAGATTCAGATATTTTCATATGGGAAAATATCTATATATATATACCCCTACACATTTAATGTGACACGAGGGATATTTAACTAGGACTCGGGCTCGGGTTTTGCTTGGGATTAAACCCGAAACATATACAATATTAGTTTAACTATCAAGCCCGATTCCCGATAATATTCTATTACAACATTAACTAATTAATTGATTGAGACTTAAATACATAATGAACGAACTTCATGTTTGACTCAATATTTCGAGGCTAACAATTCGTCCTAGGTTTTATACCATGCGACACAATATGCAAGAAAAGAAAGAGGAAGAATAGAAGGTCTTGTGAAGTGGTCCAATCGATGGAAAAACTCTTGTAATCTCTACACTCTACTATACGCGTTCGGTTAGCATTATGTTTAATCATTCATCTATGATTTCGTGTATTGTTACAATGACTATCGGCTAATACCTTTAGGTATTAGCCATGTTTATGATAATATAATGTTTTGATTTGTCTTTATATCGATTGTTCTTTATTCGTTGCATGTTGATTATGTTTATCACTTCATACCCGTTTATGTGCTTAATTATGTGTTTTCCCTATCATTCAACTAGGTCTAGTCCTACATATTTAATGCGCTGCAACTTCGGTGTTATTTGGGCGTAGGCTAAGAGCCAGGATAGAAAACATATAATGCTTATTCATATAGCTAGAATAATAGGATCACCAATAGAAAGCCTATTTGATCTATGGTTAAGTGGATAGGTAGACTAAGCCGGTGACTTAGGATTACACATAACGTCCTATTTCCATAGGTAGTTAAGTGGGTGTGGACTACTAGTATATGAATTTCCATTAAGCAATAAGTTGGTAAAGCCTCCATGAGCTAGGATTCAATATAACCACCAATATAGTTTCCTAGATAGATTATAATCAACGATGTGAGCTTTATGCGGGTTTAGGTTAATTGTGACAGGATTAACTAGCGACAAACCTCGAGTTTAGGGAGAAGATCCACCTAACTTTGGAATGAAATGATATCACGACCAACGGACATAATACAATCATTGCACGGTATAGACAATCAAGGCATATTATTAGATTAAACTGGCTAATACGTTTTCCTCTGATTTGACTGCTTCCTAATCTTTTGTTAATCATTTATGTGTGTTATTTGTTATTACCTTAGGATAATTGGAACTAAACTTGTGACAGCCTCTCAGGCTAAACCCCTCCCCCCTTTTGCATTAGTTTAGGTTTAATTAGATTTAATTAGAATAATCAGGTTAAATTAGTACTAAACCTAAATAAATAAAATACTAGTAGAATTAAGAGTTAACTTCCACTCTCAGTGATCAACACCCTACTTACCACGAAGCTACATCTAACCGGGTTTACACTGGCACGTTTTGAGTGTTATTTTTTAGGTATAGTCTGGGCAGAATAATATAAGAATAAAAGTATAATAAAAAACCTACACGACGACACATTAAGCCACTGGCGGGTTCTCGGGTTGTGCTTCCCCTATTGGCAGGCATGAGCCTCCTTATAAGAGGTTCAAGTTAGTCTCATTCACAAAGAATGATTTTAGTGTTGAGGAAGTTGACCCTATGGTACGTGAAATTGAATGCAGAGTCAAAAAGAATTAGTGTAATGTAATGTGAAATTGAATGCATAGTCCAAAAGAATTAGTGTGGTATTAGTTTTTGTATTATTGTAAATCTTTTCTATAGACAATGTGATATAAACAATAAGCAATGACGACAATCTTCTACCGTTGTGTTTTATGACCCGTGGTTCACAGACATCTGTCTTGGCGAGGCAACCACAGGTAGACTATGGTTGCAGCCACGGATGGTGTATCGTGTGATTCCCACACCAGTGGATCTGAGCCTCACACACTGACCCCGTTTACCCATTAATAAAAACTCCCCCTTATATTTACCCGGTTGTTTGGGGGTACGTTGTGACGTGATTATTATAAGTCCCTGGTATAAGGAGTTGTGGTGTTTAGGATAACGAGGGGATGTGTTTTTGTGGGTTAAATAACTGCTTTTTTATTTGTTCGGATCATAGAATACGGGCACACCACCTTATGAGTTTGTATAATTGAACTTATGGCTTATCCATAAGACTTCGGCTGATCTGAGATGGATATAGATGGTGTGCGT
The DNA here is from genome assembly GCA_026074375.1 of Tanacetum coccineum. Classification (NCBI taxonomy): domain Eukaryota; kingdom Viridiplantae; phylum Streptophyta; class Magnoliopsida; order Asterales; family Asteraceae; genus Tanacetum; species Tanacetum coccineum. The sequence continues at coordinate 6,366 of BQNB010048527.1, forward strand.
TTTTTGTTAACGAAAAGAGAAAGATATAAAGACACGTAGTGACCACATGTATGAATGAGGAAAACAATTAATAAGGCTCGGGTCAATTTTTTAAAAAAAAAATAGGTCGGACCGGGTCAACCGGCGAACTCCGGCGGGTCGACTAGGTTCCCAGCGGGTTTCGACAGATCATTTAATGGCAGCTTGCTACCTTTTAATTAAATTCATAATCTAATTATAATTTTACTTATAATTATAATTTATAATGAGGGGCTGTGATTTGTCGTTTAATATGGTAGACATTGTGGGTTAAATAACTGCACTTTTGTTTGTTTGGATCACAGATTACGAGCACACCACCTTATGAGGTTGCTTAGTTGAGCTTATGGCTTATCCATAAGACTTCAGCTGTAACATCCGAGAATTTTCGAATTTTTGAATGACGATTTCAATCGTTGACTCTTAGGGTCTAGCTTGACTTATATGAATGACCATCTAAAGCACGTTTTCATTATTCGGACTCTAAAGCAATTTGATGTGAAATGATATTTCAGACAACTTTTCAGTTTTACCCGAAACCTGAAAACAAGCAGAAGAGGGCTAAATCAGCCTCGCAAAGTTTTGGAAAACCGCACACGACGCGTACCGACCCGGAAATGATTAAAGATAATTTAATTTACACTTTTTATTAAATAAAAATATTTAATAAATTAGTCATCATTTTATTCAGTAACGTTTTTTGAAGACGCAAATATTCGAGTAAAAGGATCATTTTACGGACAGGTTTATCATAAATATACAAAATAAATAATAAACGTTTTAAATAAATTTTATAGAACGTTTACGAATATTAGCGAGTGGAAATACTATTTTTGTCAGAAAAATGATTAGAAAACAATGGCGGAAAGTTTCGTGCGTTCGAATCATCCGTTTATTTAAAGCGCTCAAAAGATGTCCCGGAACCATTTTTTATCTAAGTTACACTTTAAGTCAAGTGGAAATATTTTCAACCCCTACCCTAAACTAATCAACACTAGCTACTTTTCTTTGAAAGTTCAAGTATATATACAAAAGAGATTAGGGTTCTCATTTATATAAACCAACCCTAGTCCCTTATTTCTCTCCCTCCTCTTTTCCGGCGCCCCCTCTTTTCCGGCCAAAGATTTCGGTCACTCGCCGACGACAGCCACCGCCATACATCATCACCACCACGCCCTCATCACCAACAACGCCATCATCATCATCATCAGGTCATCATCATCGTCATCAACACCTTCACTGCCATCGCCACCCCCTGCCACCTTTATCGCCACCACCACGACCCACCTGCCATAACAGATAAGGGTGCGTTGGTTTGGTGGTAATAGCAAAAAAAAAGGTGCGTTTGGCTTTCTTACGAGTGTAACAGCCACGAAGGGCGTGTTTGTTTCTGTGGTGAAAACCACCACGAGGGTGGTTTGGTTCGGTTTGGTACAACGACCCACCAAAAGGGTGCATTGGGTTTTTAATACAACCTCAAGGGTGCGGTTGGTTCAGGACACCAAGGGTGCGTTTGGCTGTAGTAGCACCAAAGGTGCGTTCGGGTTGAAGACACGAACCAGGAAGCGTTGGGTTTTGGGTCAGCAGTCACTTAGGGCGCGTTTGGTTCAGTAACAACAGTGGTAGTGTTTGGTTTAGGTTATAAATATAGATTAGGGTGCGTTTGGATGTGACAGCCACCCAAGGGGTGCGTTTGGCTGCGTAAGGGCACCGAGGGTGCGCTTGGTTTTGATTTAAAATGAAGCAGGGTGCGTGTAGTTTATAGGGACAGAAATGGGTGCGTTTGGTGTTGTTTATAACCAACAAGGGTGCGTTTGGTTATTGTTCCCAGCCAACATGGGTGCGTTTGGCTTGTGTTAATAGCCTTGAGGGCTGTTTGGTATAATAGGGAACGCGAAGGGAGCGGTTGGTTTATAAAAATTGGATAATACAAATTAAAGGATTTCATATATAAATTTATATATTAAACCGGATCTAAATGTGGTATTGGTTAAATAAATACTTTATTTATTATTTTCGTTTTGTTTTTATAATAACTGTTAAGGGATGTGTTTGAGTTTACAACATGGTTTGATTTAATTAAGGGAAAATGGATAAACTTTTGTTAATATGGAAAACGTTAAATAAACGAATGGGTCATGTCGAGATTTTTATAAATCGCTACACTCAGTAAACTTTTACAAAAACTACTTTACTTATTATCTTGAAATGTCTTAAGGATGATTAAATCGTGAAGACCCGATAATCAAACGTAAACTATGATTTTAGAAATTTCATTTATCTAATCCACAAACTTAAAACGTGCGTTTATTTTTATAAAGGAACTTCCTGATAAACCATTTGGCGATATTCGGGCACGTGTCGAATTATTTGGTTTCTTTTATTTAAATTATCTTTCTTATATAATACTTGGACGTATTATATAATTGGTCATTTTTTATGTTACTTGATCACATGTTGTTGTAATACATGTCGCTGTATTATATACGCTTCGAGTTATCCTTTGGGGTGTGTTATATTGTTATATAATTAAGGTATGTAATTATATCTGGTTATTTTTCATTATGTAATACATACGGAATGTATTACACGCCTTACGTTTACTTTTTGATTTATTTATTTAACCAACCACCAAACCATTACAACTTTAAATCTAAATCTTTTATCAACGTGTCGCGTTGATGTACTCATTCATCGGAAAACCCAAATACATTATCCTAGGCTAGTGGGACTAGGCGTTAAGATTAGTTACAACTTCTTGATCGAGCCGCTTGTCATTAGTTTTCGTTTGTTCAATTGTGATATTATATGCGCATTCCCGCCAATCGTTCTTCATCATCGATGTGAGTTTATAGCCCCTCTTTCACTTGTTTTACATTGCTTTATAAATCTCGGGGGAGAATACATGCTCGTTACAACTTATTTACATATTCGTTTACAATTCTTTTACATACTATTCTACACACTTGGTTTACATACTTGATTTTGCAACTCATTACAAATTGGTTTCATTACGTTTTGTTATACTCATTTGCATAATGTTGCGAAATTGTTTACATACTCCATTTCGATCTCATCTACTGATTATATATAACACTCTTTTCCATTATGGATTTAGTATCTCAAAGCTATTTACGAATACAACAGTTATTTTTTCTTGGACCACAGTGTTTTCGGTTATCAATCTTTCCTGTTTTTCATGTGCCTAAGTAACATACACACATTTGCCTATAATCATGAACTGTTTTATTCTTGACCGGAGGACCGGTTGAGGAAGCGCGAGTGTATAAATAGATCTATTTAGGATTGACATCCCTATTCGGGTGAGTAGCGCTCACTAGTTTTGACTGTACTGAAACAACGAATGCATACATGTCGGAACAATTTGGATGTTTACGAGTTTGAACATCTACTACGGGCACATTTTGTGCATTAATTGCATACATATTTGTAGTGATACAGTGTAATGAGGCTTTAGTGAACAGTAGATATTATTTATGTGGTACTGTATTTGTTATAGTAGACCCATACATTTTGGAAAATCAACGATCTCACTGTCCATACTACTTATTGAACATTACTAATTTCTGAACATGTTTCATCATATTGCAGCGAAGCAATAAACACTAAACTCTTTTGGTTCTACATTTACTCTTACATTTTTGGCGATTATTACAAGGATTGAAATAATCACATACTTTATAAATCTTTGGATTCCAACATTTACATTTGTACTTACAAAACTCTATGAACTCACCAACTTTAATGTTGACACTTTTAAGCATGTTTTTCTCAGGTGAATTAGATGCTTGGCTTATGATGTCTATGGGGAGTATAATATTGATAAGATTTTCATATATGGATTTCTCTTACATACAATTACATGTCATATCTCGTTATGGGTTTTTTCAAGCTTTTCATTGTGATGCAATTATGGGGACAAATGTTACATCATTTTCAAAGAAATATTCAAAGAGATGACTTTTCAAAGAACATTTAGAGGTCATTATCTTGTATCTTGTGCTGTTGTGTGTTTATGAAGTAACGTCCCTCGCTGTCATTATTTCCGCTGACGACACATTTTTGGACGGGGTGTTACAGATTGGTATCAGAGCCAGGTTTATAGAGAGCTAGGTTGCATATTTTACCCTAGACTATAACCGTTTTTACAAACATTGCATCACATCAAACATTTTCAAAGTGCATACACACTACTTGCTTACTTGCTTAGGTTGCTTGTTACCCTAAGTGCTTACATAACATACATATATGTAGTATATATGCTTACATCTTTTGCGTATATCGCACGTTTATTTATATAAGAGTTATTTATATAAATACCAAAGCATTCCTTAAGACATTGTGAGTTGCACAATGGTCTCAATTATACCTTCAGACATTGTGAGTTTATATAAGGGTCTCTTCGAATTCTTAGACCATTGTGAGTTGCACAAGTCTCATTTCGTTCGCAGGACATTGTGTGTTAAACTGATTGGTCTCTAAAAGGTTTTTTTTGTCTTCTTAGCTTTATATATATTGTATTACGCGAAGTACGTCTTATTTTGGTTACATGGTATTATGTATGATTCTAAGTATTTAACAAGTCTGTAATGGGGGGGGCGGGAATGGTTTTATGTTGATGTGGATTTGATTTAGGGCGATGTTTTCAAAGCCACGTAAATATTTCTGTTTATCATGGGTTTTATGTTTGATCTAAAAGTAGTGCATATCTTGTCATGGCGGGGACTTTTGTACTAGGAAGATTGATTATGATAATCGTCTTTTGCTGGTTCGTTCATAGAGATCTTTACCTTATTTACTCTAACCATAGTACTCATTCTATTTTCTTGAATTCTATGTTAATCTTCCCTGATTTGTTTTAGCTATTCGTCTCCAGATGACGATGTTTTAAATACTCGTTCAACTCTCTTAGAGCAATCGACATCGTTATGTCATTCACCACCTTAAAAACTTTATGTGTACGCGTGTTACATCAGAAATTATTAAGTAGGATGATTTATAATCTCTTTATTTAAAAGGATTGGGACGCCTCTTCAGTTAAATAAAGAAATTGTAAATCACCGAACCATAAGTTTATCAATTCATTATTGGCATAAAATTAGACGCTTTCTTTATGCAAATAATAAATTATTTTTTTTTTTTTTTTTAATTGAGTGGGACTTATGGTATCCAATATGACAACGCGTATGAATTGAAACCCGCTAATCACCAGAATCCGTTAAAAAGGTTTAGAAGCACAATCGTGTCTTACTACTCAGCAGAATCTTAAGGCCTCACTTAGAACTACCTTATCTCATTCTTAAGTTGTTACTTTTGCGATTGCAAATCGTTGCGATCGTAAACTGTTTGTGGAACTAACAAACTTGTTACATACTTGAGTTAATGGAGTTGATTCGTCCTCAAACTAGCGACTGATGTACACATAATCCGCCCGTCTATCGCTTAAGCTCATATGAGAGCTCCTTCTTTTTAGTAAATTTTATTCTGGGAATATTGTTTCTCGAAATGTCCTAATTTTCGGCATCCCAACCATTTGTTATAGTATTTGACGTTATGGTCGCTACTGTTGGGTCCTGGAGCGGTCCCGACTGATACAACTTTATCCAATAGGTTATATACAAATTCACTATTAACGAGGTTAAACACCTTATCGACGAAACAGGTAGTGGAATATTTATTTCGGGCCTCTAGTAGATGACTTAGGTCGCGGATACATGCCTAGTACTGCCAAGTTAATATTGGGTACTACATTACATTAAGCCACGTTGTGTGAATCATCGAACCTTTACAATTAGTAAGAAAGAGACTCTGTCCCCGGACATTTAGAAACTTTTTACAAATCATACTCATGCGACTACACTTTCTTTCTTGATTGATTTTCTTATAATGAGACTTTTCCATTTTCCGCCAGGGTTATATAAGTCTAAAGATCTGCAATAACATATTTTGTCGTTACATTTATGGGTGGATTAATATCTTAGAAAACCTAGCCAAAATTTTTGGTAGATCCGAGAGGTATGAAAATCACCAAATTTTCGGCTGGAACTTTAAGTTATCAGCTGTTTGTTTAGGAGAGCTTTATTTAACCTTTAGTCTTTCCTTTGGTCACCCTAATCGGATAACCAAATGTTAACTCGAGACGTTATTTCTTTAGGGGTTGTTACTGCTAACATCGGAATTTTTCGAATTTGAATGACCGATTTTCAATCGTAGAATCTTAGGGTCTCGGCTTGGACTTATCATGAAGACCTTATATGCAACTGTTTTCATTATTTGGACTCAAAGCAATTTGTTGTGAAATGCTCTATTCCAGCAACTTTTTCAGTTTTACCCGGAAACCTGAAAACAGCAGAAGAGGGCACTAAATCTCACCTCGCAAAGTTTTGGAAAAAACCGCACACCGTCGTCGTACCGACCCGGAATGAGTAAAGATAATCTAATTTACACTTTTATTAAATAAATTATTTAATAAATTTAGTCATCAATTTTATTCAGTGACGTTTGTTGAAGACGCCAAATATTCGAGTAATAAGGATCATTCTATACGGACAGGTTTTTCAGAAATAACAAAATAAGCATAATAAACGTTTTATAAAATTTTATAGACGTTAAATGAAAATTGTCGAGTGAATACTCATTTTTATCAGTGTCAAAAATGATTTAGGAAAAACAATGGCGGAAAATGTTTCGTGAGTTGATTACATCGTTAAGTCGTCAAAACGAGTCCCAGAACCATTTATTTATTCATAAAGTTACACTTTAAGTCCCAGTGGAATACATTTTCAATCCGTCCCCTTAACTAATCAAAACACTAGCTTACTTATCTTTGAAAGTTCATAGTATATATAAAAAAAGAGATTAGGGTTCTATTTTTATAAAACCAACCTAGTCCAATATTTTCTATCCCTCCTCTTGTTTTCGGGCACCCCTTTTTTCCGGCCAAAGATTCCGATCACTCGCCGACGAAGCCACGCCCATACTCATCACCACCTACGCCCTCCATCACCAACATCGCCCTCACATCATCTTCATCAGGTATATCATCAGCGTTCATCAACACCTTTCACTGCCATCGCCACCCCTTAGCACCTTTATCGCCACCCAACCAGACCACCTGCCATAACAGATAGGGTGCGTTGGTTGGGTGGTAATGCAAAAAATAAAAGGTGCGTCTTGGCGTTATTACGAGTGTAACAGCCTTACGAAAGTTGGCAGTGTTTGTTTCTGTGGTGAAAACCACCTCTGAGGGTGGTTTGAGTTTCGGTCTGTTACCAACGAACCCACCAAAAGGTGCTTGCTATTGGGTTTTTTAATACAAACCTCAAGGGTGCGGGTTGGTTACAGGACACCAGGGTGCGTTTTGTTTCTTTCATAGCAGCGAGCAAGGGTGCGTTTGGCTGTAGTAGCACCAAAGGTGCGTTCGGGTTGAAGACACGAACCAGGAAGCGTTAGGTTTCGGGTCAGCAGTCACTTAGGGCGCGTTTGGTTCAGTAACAACAGTGGTAGTGTTTGGTTTAGGTTATAAATATAGATTAGGGTGCGTTTGGATGTGACAACCACCCAAGGGGTGCGTTTTTGGCATGCGTAAGGGCACCGAGGTGTGCGATCTGGGTTTTGATTTAAAATGAAGCAGGGTGCGTGTAGTTTATAGGGACAGAAATGGGTGCGTTTGGTGTTGTTTATAACCAACAAGGGTGCGTTTGGTTATTGTTCCCAGCCAACATGGGTGCGTTTGGCTTGTGTTAATAGCCTTGAGGACTGTTTGGTATAATAGGGAACGTGAGGAGCGTTGGATTATAAAATTGGATTATACAAATTAGAAGGATTTTAATATATATGATATTTTAAATCCGGATCTAATGTTGGTATTGGTTAAATAAATACTTTATTTATTATTTTCGTTTTGTTTCTATGATAACTGTTAAGGGATGTGTTTGGGTTTACAACATGGTTTGATTTAATTAAGAGAAAATATTCAACTTTTGTTAATATGGAAAACGTTAAATAAACGAATGGGTCATGTCGATCGATTTTTATTATTTTTTTTTTTTATATCGTACATCTGTAAACTTTTTCAAAACTACTTTACCTATATTAATCTTGAAAGTCTTAGGATGGATAATTCGTGATAGAGACCCGATAATCAAACGTAAACTATGATTTTAGAAATTTCATTTATCTAATCCACAAACTTAAAACGTGCGTTTATTTTTATAAAGGAACTTCCTGATAAACCATTTGGGGATATTCGGGCACGTGTCGAATTATTTGGTTTCTTTTATTTAAATTATCTTTCTTATATAACACTTGGAAAGTATTATATAATTGGACCATTTTATTTTACTTGACACCTGTTGGTTGTAATACATGTCGTGTATTATATACGCTTCGAGTTATTCTTTTGGTTGTGTATCTTGTTATATAATTCAAGGTATGAATTATATACTTGGTTATTTTTCATTATGTAATACATACGGAATGTATTACACGCCTTACGTTTACTTTTTGATTTATTTATTTATAACCAACTCAAACCAATTTTCACAACTTTAAATCTAATTCTTTACTCAACGTTTTTGTTGTTCGCCGTTGAAGTATCATTTATCGGAAATCCCAAATAAACATATCCTAGGGATAGTGGGGGATAGGCGTTAAGATTAGTTGCAACTTCTTGATCGAGCCGCTTCGTCTTTCGTTCGTGTTGTGCATATTATATGCGCATTCCCGCCAATCGTTCTTCATCATCGATGTGAGTTTATAGCCCCTCTTTCACTTGTTTTACATTGCTTTATAAATCTCGGGGGAGAATACATGCTCGTTACAACTTATTTACATATTCGTTTACAATATATTTTACATACTATTCTACACACTTGGTTTACATACTTGATTGGCAATCATTACAAACTTGGGCTTTCATACGTTGTTATATACTCATTTGCATACATGTTTGCGAAATTGTTTACATACTCATTTCGAACTCAACTACTTGATTTATATCACACTCTTTTCCACTTATGGATTTAAGTACTCAAAGCTATTTACGAATACAACAGTTAATTTTTATTGGACACAAGTGTTTTCGGTTATCATCTACCTGTTACATGTTGCCTAAAGTAAACATATCCCACTTTGGCTATATTCATGAATGTTATATTCTTGTAGCCCGGTTGATCCGTGTTGAGGAAGCGCGAGTGTATACAATAGATCTATTTAGGATTAAATCCCTATTCGGGGTGAGTTAGTGCTCACTATTTTTGACTGTACTGAAACAACGATATGCTTACATGTCGGATACAATTTGGGATGTTTACGAGTTTGGAACATCTTTTCGGGCAATCATTTTGTGCATTTAATTGAGACATTTATGTAGTGATTTCGCTATCAGAGTTGTGCTATACAGTAGTGATTATTTTTGTGGTACTGGTTGTGTTTTTTGTAGACACCATACTTTTTCGGATATCTACGATTTAACTCCTTGCTCCTTTACTACTGGATTGATTCTCATTTTCTTATTTTGTTCTGTTTCTTATATTGGGCATGCGTAGGTTTTTAAACACGTATCTCTTGGGTGCTTCTGTTGCTCACTTACACATGTTTTGGGTTTTGGTCATTGGGATGATTTAATAACTTGCTGGTGATAAGCGGGGGTGGGACCTTATGGGTCTGTGGGTGAGTTCTGATAGATTTGGTTTCAGATAAGACAAGGTGTAGCAGTTTGGGAAATAAAAATGAGGAAGGCATAAAATTCAGAAAATCGTAAAGAAGGAAGAAAAGAACAAATAACTGCAATGGGAATGAAAGAAGAAGCGAAAGAAAATAACGAGTTATACGAATAGCAAAAACAGGAAGCAACACAAGATATGAAGTTAGACAAGCATGAATATCAAAGCAAAAAATAGATAAGTAGGATTAGACAATTGGAATGAATATCAACCTGGGTAGAAAAAGAAGTTAAAAACACTGACAGGCCTTAGCATAGTGGTAAGGGAAGAAAGATGAAAAAGGGTAAGACAAGAAAGCTGAAATAGAAGCGAGGGAAATAATGTTAAAGAGTATCACAAGAAAGAGAGAAAATTGAGAGATAATATCTCAAATGGATGGATAAAAAATCATGGTAGCACAAGAATAGATTATACGCGTCTGAGGATAGAAAATGAAAAAACAAGATGGAATATGAATAAGGTAATGTGATGGAACAGCAGGGAATGAAGATGTCTGGTAAAAGAGTCGCGGTTTACAGAAAAGGCTATGCGAAAAACCAGGGAGAAGAAAGCATACCATAGACTGAAAGAGGAAGAAACAACCGCTAAGGAACGTTTAAGAAGGAAGGCGCAAGGCAACCCGCGTAACACAATTACACAGAAGACTCGCCCGAGACGTGAAAGCAGATCGAGCCAACGATGATAAGCAATGAAGGCAATGAGGTTACGAGTAACAGGATTGAGGCAAGGTGCCAAACTGAAAACAGAGGATCTAAAAAAAGTGGTAGAGCTGCAGATACTCAGTTTAGGGAGGGGATATTCCTAGTAAGAACGAGGAAAAGAAAACAGGGCGGAGATGAAAAAAGAAGAAAAAGAAAAGGGTAGACATCATACCTAAGAGAATGATGGAAAACGCGATGGGTAAAAAGGAAGAAAACATAGGAAAAAGACAAAGGAAATAAAATATAAGAAAAGAAAAAGCGATTGCAGACAGATCAAGCAAGAAGAAACTCGAAGAGAATGAATAAGAGAAGGAGATGTACCCAATATACATTGAGTGGTAGAAATATCGAATGTATAAAGGACAAGTGATAAGGCCCTGAGGAGACAATGGTGAGAGGAGAAGGCAGAACATAGAGAGAGAGGGGGCGAGTGAGAGAAGAGGGAAAAATAGTGGGAGAAGTTATAGAAAAGATTAAAGACGTGAAGGTGATTATCAAAAAAAAGAATAATAGGGAAAGAAAGGTGTGGACTATAGAAGGGAAAATGAAAAGAGGATAAAGAGGTTTAGGGATAGGTGAAACGGGATTGATCTATCGGAAAAGAGGAGCGTAGCGTTTCGAGACAGTGCAAAAAATATGGGTATACAGAGCGGCAATACCGCAAAAGAACTGAGAGGAACGCACTGTATAGTCGTCGCAACGGAAAGAAAGCAAAAGAGGGAGAAAGAACAATAACAGAAGCTATGCAACAAACAGGAGTGCGCAAACGAGCAAAGTAGAATGGAACTAGGAACAGAGAGAAAAGAACAAGATAGAGAACCAGAATGATAGAGAGAGAAGGGATAATAGCTAGATATGGAAGAACATGGACCATTAATAAAATAATGAAGACTAGAGAGGAAAATGAAGAATCACGGAGTAGGAAAATAGAGAAGAGTAATGGAGAAAAAAAACTAATAAATTAGAAGCAGCGAGTAAAGAAGAAAGACAGAGGAACTAATCAGACGAGAATGAGGGAAGAAAGAGAAATGAAGGAGGCAGAATAGGACAAGTCACGAAGAAAAAAATTCTAAGATAGATAACCACCCCACCAGAGAAGAAAGGAAAAAAGTGGATAGAGTGCGTATAAATCAGGAAGAAAAGTGGAGGGGTAATAGCAAACCCAAAAGCATAGAGGGGTAGAAATGTTACGAGACCAAAAAGAAGATACACAAGCGGATAGAAATGAGTTCTAACGTATGCGATAGCAGATAGGCGTAAAAAGAGATGAAAGAATGAAGAGGAAAAGAAGTAGCGTAGGGGAGCAATCCTAGCAGGAAAATAAGAGCAATGATAACTATAGAAAGTAAACTTGAATGAGGGAATGCAAGAAAAGAAAAGAGAGCAAAAAAGTAAATAACAAAGGCGAGAACCAAACAGAAGAATAAGAGGAAGACGTTAAAACAGAAAAGAAAAAGAATTAAAGATTAAAGAGCCAAAACAAGGGAGGAATATCAGACAGGAAGGAAGAGATAGAAATCCGGAAAAGTGAGTATATGGAAATATAAGAGCTATAACGGAAATAAAGAAAGAAAAACGAGGAAGACAAGATGGAGGTGTATATACATAAAGAAATGGGCTAGTAAAAGATGAAGAGAAGTAAGTGGAGAATAAGAAGACGACTTAAGCATCATAGCTGTATGAAACATGAAGGAATGTTAGAATTGATGACGGAGAAGGGTAAATTTTAAAAAGGAGAAAATAAAAGAAAGCCAGATAGATGGCAACGAAAAGGAAAAGTGAGAGAATCAGAAGCAGAAAAATATGAAGGGTATTTACGAGAACAGGATTTGAGAAGAGGCAGCGATTGGAAGGGGTAGGAAGGAATGTGTGTGCAGAGAGCCAGTGTAGAGTGAGAGGTTCAATTGAAACAGGACCCGGGAGAAGGGGTGAAAAGCAAAAGGAGAAAGGAAGCGTGCCTGAGAATGACAATAAGCGAGAATAGGACAGTGTAGGGGTAATATAACTACTAGAGGAAAAAAGAGATGGAGAAGGAAGACGAAAAATGAAAAAGCTGATGGAGAGCAGGATGGGACAGGGAGACACAGAGAATATAGTAGAGAGCAAATAAAACAGAAAACGAGAAGGCAGGAATAGGAAAGACGACAAGATGATACAAAGAAAAATAATACGTGGAAAAACGTAAAATGGAGATAAATAATGCATAGGAATGATGATGGGGAGAGGTGATGCAAGGGAAAGCGTTAAAGGAGAAGAATAGAAGTTAAATTGAGAGTTACAATAGACGACACGGAAAGAGAGTATGGAATAAGATATCGACGAAGTAATCATGCAGAAGAACTCCAGCATGAGAAACCCAAATCATTATCCATATAAAAAGAGGATCTAGTTTATGCCATGAGGAAAAAAGAGTGGAATAAATAACGAATGAAACCAGAGGAGAGAACAGAAGACATTGATACGAGGAAAGGAAGGGAGAGGAGATAGTGAAGAGAAATGTAAATCAGAGATCAAACTGTAAGGAATATACGACAAAGGCCATAAAGAGGTAAGACAGAAAGAGCAGGAAGAGCAGATAGAGGGTTAGCATGAGAGAAAGGATAGACAGTAGGAGAGCAAATAAAGGAAACACGATATTATCAGAGGGAAAGAAATGGTATTGGTCAATACTCCGTATCCGAAGAACCAATACTCCGTATTGGTCAATACGTCGTATCCAAAAATCGGATATGGCGTATCCAATTCCTGCGCAAGAATTTTGGAATATTTTATTCTTGGAGCCCACGCCAAGCAACCCCGATACGCCGTATTGAGTTCTAATACGCCGTATCGACCAATTTTCAGAGTCTATAAATACCAAATCCTAAATACGATTTAGGGTATGCTTTTTACCACCAAGTCTGATTTTCAGAAGATCTATGAAGCCATGAAGGTCCTATAAAGTGGTCTAATCGATGGGAAAACTCTTGTAATCTCTACACTCCACTATACGCGTTCGGTTAGCATTATGTTTAATCGTTCATCTATGATTTCGTGTATTGTTACAATGACTATCGGCTAATACCTTTAGGTATTAGCCATGTTTATGATAATATAATGTTTTGATTTGTCTTTATATCGATTGTTCTTTATTCGTTGCATGTTGATTATGTTTATCACTTCATACCCGTTTATGTGCTTAATTATGTGTTTTCCCTATCATTCAACTAGGTCTAGTCCTACATATTTGATGCGCTGCAACTTCGGTGTTATTTGGGCGTAGGCTAAGAGTCCAGGATAGAAACATATAACGCTTATTCATATAGCTAGAATAATAGGACCAACAATAGAAAGCCCTATTTTGATCTATGGTTAAGTGTATAGGTAGACTAAGCCGGTGACTTAGGATTACACATAACGTCCTATTTCCATAGGTAGTTAAGTGGGTGTGGACTACTAATATATGAATTTCCATTAAGCAATAAGTTGGTAAAGCCTCCATGAGCTAGGATTCAATATAACCACCAATATAGTTTCCTAGATAGATTATAATCAACGATGTGAGCTTTATGCGGGTTTAGGTTAATTGTGACAGGATTAACTAGCGACAAACCTCGAGTTTAGGGAGAAGATCCACCTAACTTTGGAATGATATACGACCAACGAATTAATACAATCATTGCACGGATAGACAATCAAGGCATATTATTAGATTAAACTGGCTAATACGTTTTCCTCTGATTTGACTGCTTCCTAATCTTTTGTTAATCATTTATGTGTGTTATTTGTTATTACCTTAGGATAATTGGAACTAAACTTGTGACAGCCTCTCAGGCTAAACCCCTCCCCCCTTTTGCATTAGTTTAGGTTTAATTAGATTTAATTAGAATAATCAGGTTAAATTAGTACTAAACCTAAATAAATAAAATACTAGTAGAATTAAGAGTTAACTTCCACTCTCAGTGATCAACACCCTACTTACCACGAAGCTACATCTAACCGGGTACACTGCCCGTTAGAGTGTTATTTTTAGGTATAGTCGGCATAAAATAAAGAATAAAACTTAATAATAAAATAACACCTACACGACGACACATTACAGCCATGGCGGGTTCTCGGTGTCGCTTCCATACTTGCAGGCATGAGCCTCTTTATAAGAGGTTCAAGTTAGTCTCATTCACAAAGAATGATTTTAGTGTTGAGGAAGTTGACCCTATGGTACGTGAAATTGAATGCAGAGTCAAAAAGAATTAGTGTAATGTATTGTGAAATTGAATGCATAGTCCAAAAGAATTAGTGTGGTATTAGTTTTTGTATTATTGTAAATCTTTTCTATAGACAATGTGATATAAACAATAAGCAATGACGACAATCTTCTACCGTTGTGTTTTATGACCCGTGGTTCATAGACATCTGTCTTGGCGAGGCAACCACAGGTAGACTGTGGTTGCAGCCACAGATGGTGTATCGTGTGATTCCCGCACTAGTGGGTCTGAGCCTCACACACTGACCCGATTCACCCATTAATAAAACTTATATATACCCGGTTTGTTTGGGGGTACGTGTGACGTGATTATTATAAGTCCCTGGTATAAGGAGTTGTGGTGTTTAGGATAACGAGGGGATGTGTTTTTGTGGGTTAAATAACTGCTTTTTTATTTGTTTGGATCATAGAATACGGGCACACCACCTTATGAGTTTGTATAGTTGAACTTATGGCTTATCCATAAGACTTCGGCTGATCTGAGATGGATATAGATGGTGTGCTTTTTTTGTTAACGAAAAGAGAAAGATATAAAGACACGTAGTGACCACATGTATGAATGAGGAAAACAATTAATAAGGCTCGGGTCAATTTTTTAAAAAAAAAATAGGTCGGACCGGGTCAACCGGCGAACTCCGGCGGGTCGACTAGGTTCCCAGCGGGTTTCGACAGATCATTTAATGGCAGCTTGCTACCTTTTAATTAAATTCATAATCTAATTATAATTTTACTTATAATTATAATTTATAATGAGGGGCTGTGATTTGTCGTTTAATATGGTAGACATTGTGGGTTAAATAACTGCACTTTTGTTTGTTTGGATCACAGATTACGAGCACACCACCTTATGAGGTTGCTTAGTTGAGCTTATGGCTTATCCATAAGACTTCAGCTGTAACATCCGAGAATTTTCGAATTTTTGAATGACGATTTCAATCGTTGACTCTTAGGGTCTAGCCGCAATTTTCGATATTTTAAAAGACTATTTTACCCTTGACTTTTCAGTTCCAATTTGACTTTTTGACTTTTTGACCTCTTACGGTCACATAAAAACGATTACCGCGTAGTCGGTAATCTTTTGAAACGTATTTAAATAATAAATACTAATAACTATTATTATCTCTCATTTATTATTTTATTTTTCAAACTTATTTAACTTGAAAACGAGAAGATATATATTATTCATAAGTTGACTTATCAAAAACGACCCGCTAGATCACGTTTTCACAACTCGGACTCTAAAGCAATTTGATGTAAAACGACATTCCTGACAACTTTTTAGTTTTGACCGAGACCCGAAAACAGTCAGAAGGTGACTGAAATGCCCTCGCAAGATTTTAGAATCAAGAACGAGTACCGGCACAAAAATAATTAAATTACATTTAATTATCACGTTTTATTAAATAAAAATATTTAATAAATTAGTCATCATTTTATTCAGTGACGTTTGTTGAAGACGCAAATATTCGAGTAAAAGGATCATTTTACGGACAGGTTTATCATAAATATACAAAATAAATAATAAACGTTTTAAATAAATTTTATAGAACGTTTACGAAAATTAGTCGAGTGAATACTCATTTTTATCAGAAAAATGATTTAGAAAACAATGGCGAAAGTTTCGTGCGTTGAATCATCCGTTAAGTCGCTCAAACGAGTCCCGAACCATTATTTATCAAAAGTTACACTTTAAGTCCCCGTGGAAATATTTTCAACCCCTACCCTAAACTAATCAACACTAGCTACTTTTCTTTGAAAGTTCAAGTATATATACAAAAGAGATTAGGGTTCTCATTTATATAAACCAACCCTAGTCCCTTATTTCTCTCCCTCCTCTTTTCCGGCGCCCCCTCTTTTCCGGCCAAAGATTTCGGTCACTCGCCGACGACAGCCACCGCCATACATCATCACCACCACGCCCTCATCACCAACATCGCCATCATCATCATCATCAGGTCATCATCATCGTCATCAACACCTTCACTGCCATCGCCACCCCCTGCCACCTTTATCACCACCACCACGACCCACCTGCCATAACAGATAAGGGTGCGTTAGTTTGGTGGTAATAGCAAAAAAAAAGGTGCGTTTGGTTTTCTTACGAGTGTAACAGCCATGAAGGGCGTGTTTGTTTCTGTGGTGAAAACCACCACGAGGGTGGTTTGGTTCGGTTTGGTACAACGACCCACCAAAATGGTGCATTGGGTTTTTAATACAACCTCAAGGGTGCGGTTGGTTCAGGACACCAAGGGTGCGTTTGGCTGTAGTAGCACCAAAGGTGCGTTCGGGATGAAGACACGAACCAGGAAGCGTTGGGTTTTGGGTCAGCAGTCACTTAGGGCGCGTTTGGTTCAGTAACAACAGTGGTAGTGTTTGGTTTAGGTTATAAATATAGATTAGGGTGCGTTTGGATGTGACAGCCACCCAAGGGGTGCGTTTGGCTGCGTAAGGGCACCGAGGGTGCGCTTGGTTTTGATTTAAAATGAAGCAGGGTGCGTGTAGTTTATAGGGACAGAAATGGGTGCGTTTGGTGTTGTTTATAACCAACAAGGGTGCGTTTGGTTATTGTTCCCAACCAACATGGGTGCGTTTGGCTTGTGTTAATAGCCTTGAGGACTGTTTGGTATAATAGGGAACGCGAAGGGAGCGGTTGGATTATAAAATTGGATAATACAAATTAAAGGATTTCATATATAAATTTATATATTAAACCGGATCTAAATGTGGTATTGGTTAAATAAATACTTTATTTATTATTTTCGTTTTGTTTTTATAATAACTGTTAAGGGATGTGTTTGGGTTTACAACATGGTTTGATTTAATTAAGGGAAAATGATCAACTTTTGTTAATATGGAAAACGTTAAATAAACGAATGGGTCATGTCGAGATTTTTATAAATCGCTACACTCAGTAAACTTTTACAAAAACTACTTTACTTATTATCTTGAAATGTCTTAAGGATGATTAAATCGTGAAGACCCGATAATCAAACGTAAACTATGATTTTAGAAATTTCATTTATCTAATCCACAAACTTAAAACGTGCGTTTATTTTTATAAAGGAACTTCCTGATAAACCATTTGGCGATATTCGGGCACGTGTCGAATTATTTGGTTTCTTTTATTAAATTATCTTTCTTGTATAATACTTGGAAAGTATTATATAATTGGACCATTTTATTTTACTTGACACATGTTGGTTGTACATAACAAGTCCGTTGTATTATATACGCTTCGAGTTCTCCCTTTTGGTTTTGTATGTACTTGTTATAAATAATTCAATGTATTGAATTATATACTTGTTCTTTCTCATTATGTAATTATACGGAATATATTACACACTTTGCATTTACTTTTGATTTATTTTATTTTAACCAACCACCAAACCATTACAACTTTAAATCTAAATCTTTTATCAACGTGTCCGTTGACGTGCACATTCATCGAAAAGAATCCAAGACGCATTAATCCAAGGCTAGGTGGACTTAGCAGTTAAGATTAGTTTAGCATCTCTTGGTCGAGGCGTTCCAGTCTCGTTTTGTCTGCGCTAATATGTGCATTTCCCGCCAATCATTCTACAAACATCGATAGTAAAGTATAGCCCCTCTTTCACTTATATTTACATTTACTAACAATCTCGGGGGAGATACATGCTCAATACAACTTGTTTACCATATATGTTTACAATATCATTTACATACTGATTCTACACACTTGGTTGACCTACTGATTTTGAATTCATTATCAAACATAATTACATGGTTGATTACAAACTTGTTTCATACTTTTGTCACATACTCTTTGCTTAATTGTTACGAAATTGTTTACATACTCATTCGAACTCCAACTACTAGATTTATATCAATACTCTTTCCTACTTAGGATTAAAAAGTTAACCTCAAAGCAATTTTCTAATACAACAGATTTATTTTTATGTGACACAAGTGTTTTCGGTTATCATCTCCTGTTTACATGTTCCTAAGTAACATAACCCACCATTGCCCATTATCATTAACTGTTAAATTCTTGCACCGGACAGGACCGGTTGACAGGAAAAGGAAGCGCGAGTGTATAAATAGATCTATTTGGGATTGACATCCCTATTCGGGTGAGTAGCTCTCACTAGTTTCGACCGTACTGAAACACGAATGCATACATGTCGGAACAATTTGGATGTTTACGGGTTTGAACATCTACACGGGCCTTTATTTGCATTAAATTGCATACATAGATGTCGAGCTTCAGTGTCATGAGCTTAGTGCAACAGTAGATATTATTTATGTGGTACTGTATTTGTTATAGTAGACCCATACATTTTGGAAAATCAACGATCTCACTGTCCATACTACTTATTGAACATTACTAATTTCTGAACACTTTTCATTATATTGCGGCGAAGCAATAAACACTAGACTCTTTTGGTTCTACATTTACTCTTACATTTTTGGCGATTATTATAAGGATTGAAATAATCATACATACTTTATAAATCTTTGGATTCCAACATTTACATTTGTACTTACATAACTCTATGAACTCACCAACTTTAATGTTGACACTTTTAAGCATGTTTTTCTCAGGTGAATTAGATGCTTGGCTTACTTGATGTGCAATGGAGTCTAATATTGACAAGATTTCATTTATGGATTTCTACTTACATACAAATGATCAAATCTTGTTGGGTTATTTTCAAGCTTTTCATTGTGATGCAATTATGGGACAAATGTTACATCAATTTCAAGAAAATCAATGAGATTACTTTTCAAACGACACATTTAGAGGTCGTTCTCTTGTATCTTGAGCTGTTGTATTATGAAGTAACGCCCCCCTGACATATTTCCGCTGCGACACATTTTTGGGGGTGTTACATCAGCTGCTTATATTTTGTGCTTATGCTTAAGCCGTGTAAATGTAAAATCCGCTTATTGCTATTTGAAGTAGTGTTTATGAAATAAGAATGATAATGAGCTTGAGTTAGCCCGTGCTGGATATCTTTGATGCCACCGATCTCTTTGTTGCCGCCTTTTATGGTGTGTGGCGTAGTTGGTCGGTGTGTGACGATGAGCAGTTTTAAGTGGGTGATTCATATGAACAAAGAGAATGCAAGTGTTAGTTTCTGATGGGATTGGAATTCAATCATGTAAACACAGAATCTAGATAAAGTTATTGAGAAAACATTGAAAAAAAATGGTTTCAGTGGTTCAGGTTCGATCAACTCTGTAAGATTTATCAAAAAGCATTCCGTTTGGGGCAATGGACAGTCCCTTAAGTACACTATTCCCAACGCTTAGCACGTGGGGGTTCACAAAAATAGTTGTCAATGGCGCTATTGATTCGCACGTGACCGATGGTCGGTTAATTTGCATATGAATCTTGACCCGTATGTGTAAACAATTTGTCGAACCTGAACAAGAAGAATGTGAATGTGAGAGGCTGTGATGATACAACATCTATGCTTCTGATATGATTTGAGTATATGTGAGGTTATTTTCTGCATCTTAGCGGGGTAAGCTTACCAAGTTTGCAGCCATGGCAGATTTACCCTCCTTTTTTGATTACTTATATCTGAGCCTAGATTTTAACTTTTTGTTGGTCGAACTAACATCATTCATTTTACATTATACAATATAAACAAAAGGTGGGAGCTATGTTTGTAGTGGGTTTGGGTTACATTTGATCCCAACTAATCTGATTGTAAGTTAAAAATAATACCCTTTGGGTTTCTAATATTCATTTTGACAAATCAGGGAATTCACTTCTAAGTATGTCTTTAACACCAGGTTTAACAAAAGCTATCATACATTAAACAATACAAATTGGAAAGAGAAAAAGAACTGAAGGTACAAAATGGTTTGCCTTACAGTTTAGTGTATTTATACTTCAATTTAAACCCCTATTTGATGTATCTTTCTTTTTTGCTTTAGCTGGAAGAAGAGGAAGAACTAATGAGGTTAAGAGAAATACTGTAAGTGACTTGCCCAAACCTAATAAAATTAGTGCAAAGTTGTTACTGATATGCATTTATCAAAATGAAAAAAGGGTGAAAAAACAAATGGGTTGATAACGCTCCAAATATACATAAAATATCCCTCGAAAATATGTGAAATATATATGTTAACGCATGAAATATTGCAAGTTTTGTTTGTTTGTTGGTATAATAATTGTTTCAGGACCAATAATGACGAGAAGGACCAAAAGAGTCAAAGAAATATTTTAAAAGCACCAACGGTCGTTAAAAGAAGAATCTAGAAGAAAAATAAATGAAGAGTTAACGAAAAGTGCCAAAGTGCGGCTCACTTACCCTAAGTGCGGCGTACTTGAAGGCGGGATAAATGCAATTTAATTACACACCAAGTACGACGCACAATTATATTTGTGTGGCGCACTTTTCCTGCAGTTACAAGGAAATGATTATGATTGATATTAATAGGAGACCTTCCATATAACCTTATAACCAACTAAAACCCTAATCTTGTGCTATAAATAGAGCACGAGTTTCAATGTTTTATCATCCCATTTTCTTACAATCATCTCCTAATAATCATTAGAGTTCTTAAGGAAGTTTTCTAGAAAGTTAGCAGTTGTTCTTGGGAAACTTGAAGTATTCTATGAGTCTTCATAGTTTCTAGGTTGTAATCACACCGAAGGTACAAAATTCAGGCCAAAGGTGGTGGAGGAGTAGTGTTGCTAATAGAAATTCCGGGTAGCTAGTGTTTGGATCAAAGAAAGTTCTTGTAATAAACCATATTATTTGCTTGTGGAATCAGTATAAACACGTTATTCCCTTTAATTATCATGTTTTCTGAATCTATGATGATTGTTATGTGTTTTGTTGCTATGAATATGGAGTAGTGGTTTATATTTATTTGGGCTATCATGATCGATGTTATAAACAAGTTGTGATATTATGCTTATGAATGTGATGACAATAAATTCGATGTTTAAATATCCGATAACTTGTTGATGTTTGATTATTCATACTTATTGGAGATAGGTTGAAAGATTCCGTCAATATGTCTATATTTCACATTGTTTGTCTATGGCAATTCGATACTAGTTTTGTGAGAACTAACTAGTGAAATATCTATCAACCCGGAACTAAAGATGTTTAACACTTGATCATATGTCTAACAAACTTGATTAAGGGAAATTATCATTATCATATTCATACTTGAATCAATCTTAATGAGTTTTATATATTGAAGATTAAAGTTCAAAAGGATTCTCTAATATATGAAATAGTTAATTGTGTGAATGATTACCCATCTTTTCATGCTTTTATGCTTAAATTCATATTTGCTTATTCATGATCATTGTTCTAAGTCCAAATAAATATTACTTTTAATCTTGAAATACTTTGAAATCTTTAGATCATGACAGTCTATAAGATAAACCTTTTCGTAATACAATCGACCCTTTTAAAAATTACTAATCCCGTGGAACGACCTGGTCTTACCCTTAACCTATACTATAAACGGGGGTTTATACTTTATCTATGTGTTAGGTGGAAATTGGATAAAACTAGAACTATAAATTTAAAGCTTTCATAACACATCAAAGTTTTTGGCACCGTTGCTGGGGATTGAAATCATTCTTGAATTAGTCATTATTGTGTTACAAACCAAATTTTCAAAAAAAATCGCCATATAGTTTTTTGGCACACTGAACCAATTTTCTACAGAAAGTGCGTCGCACATAACCATTGTGCGCTGGTTTTTTTTGCAATTACAGAAAGTACACCGTACTTATACCAAGTACGCCGCACTTCCTGCACCTTTCACAAACAGAACAGTTTTCCAAAAAAAAAAGAAGAAGAACATCAATACCAAAACCCCATAAACTATAATTTGACCATTTGAAAATTTGGAATTTATTCCTAATATTCGTAATTGTCAAAATCATGTATATTCGTAATTTGTACATTAAAATGAGAAAAAAATCAAAAAGACTACTTCATAGCTTATTTGTTTGAATTTATGAATGCCTACATGTATTTCTTAATTGCTAAATGTTGCTTATTTAACTTTGACTGCCTGCAAAATGAAAATAAAGATGAAAACTCTATAAGACTTAAAAAGATTTATAAAAATTATGTGATAATTGATATGCTTAAAAGCCCGAGATTTGCTATGTTTAACAAATATTTTGGAAATAATAAAGATAAGAAATATAATATAATAATAAATTTTAAAAATTTAAAAACTGAAAGTTTTAAAAGTACGGCGCACTTACCCCAAAGTGCACCGGTTTTTCTGAAAAATCACAAAGGATTTGGAAAAACGCAGAAAGTACGCCGCACTTTCTTCAAAGTGCGCTGCACTTCCCTCTCTGGAACCAAACATAATGCTTTTTTCTTCGTTTTTATACGAAGATTGCTTAAATTAAAAATTGATATTTGTTTGTTGATAATGTGTAAGTGTAAAAAGCTACTATTATCTGTTTTAACCAACCCACTAATGGTTGTTCTAATGTTGTGATATTTTATAAGAATTATGGATCCAACATTGAGTCTTGGAAGGATTTGCCTAGGAGAGAACTTTTATGGATCATCGAGTGAAAAAGTTAAGGGGCATGGAGATTGGAATGCTCCCGAGTACACGGACATAACTGGTAGTAAGGAAAAGAAGGTGACAAAAGCACTTAGTTTTTACAAAATGGAAATGGACGAAGTAAGTGAACGATATATTGCACCATGCTTTGCGAATGGCTTGGAAGCATATGATGGTGAGATCAATTTAGCACTTGATGAAAACTTGATATCAAATGAATACGCAGTGAAGCTATGTTTGGATTATGAGGTTAAGAAAGGAAACAAGATAGTGAAAAAAGAGCTCATTGTTGCCTTGAAGGGAGAGCTTTACTTTGTCAAATTTATAATCAATCCAAAGGAAGACGATGTGGAGCTAGGAGTGATTTTTGGAAGGTCGTTCATGAGGCTAGTTAATGGAATTGTTGACTTTGGTAGTGGAGTGATAACTTTTCATCCCGAAGAGGATCCATTTAAAGATGATTCCGAGAAGACAGAAAAGAGTATGGATGATTGGGATCAGTTACTTGATTTCAACTTTGATGATATACCACAGTTGGATGGAGAAGAACTTCTGCCGTTTATATGTAAAATGGGGAAAAGTAGCCATAATAAGAAGAGAGGAATGGAGAATCTTAACTTGTTCTACCTAGATATCAGGACATCTTCGTCAATTGGGAGGCATTTGACTCAAGAAGAGGCAACGAAGGAAGCATTGACACTTAGAATAAGCCAGAAGTTTACTTTGTTAGAGGAAATGAGACCAGTAATTGAGACAATAGCTTATCATGATAAGTATAATAAAGTGCTCGATGAGATTTAGAAGGACAAAGTGGAATTAGATGGAATGATTGTGAAGGAAGAGGAGGAAGAAATAAAAAAGGTCAAAAGAGAGGTGTTGAAAGAGAAAGTCGACCCAGGAGCATTTATATTTCCTATCAGACTTAAGGGCAATGTAAAAAAAATGCATTGGCCGACATTGGGTGGGATATCAATACCATGCCTTACCGGATTTAAGAGCTGTTAGGAAGAGAAGAGATAAAAAAGGTCGATAGAGGGATCACAATGATTAATCATACCTAAGCAGAAGCTATGGGAATACTTACGAATGTTCTTTGTCAGGTGGGAGTCACCACCATAATTGCTAAATTTATGATCTTGGATACCAATTGATTGAGATGCACCGATAGTAGTTGGTCGGGGATTCCTATTTACAATTGAAGGCATAGTTAATACCCCAGAAAGACTTTTCTCAACTTTTGATGGAATCTATCATCAAACTTTCCGTGCCGCCAGATTCGATGTTCTAAGAACCGCATAGAGCGATAGCGATGACGAAGAAGAGTATGAGATTAAGAGAAACAAGTTTGGAGCACCAATTTATGGTTCGAAACCAGCATCATATCTGAATTGTAATGATCCAACTAAGCGATCGTTAGCTCTACAAGCAGTCATTAACCCATTTTGGAAGATTAGTGTTTGGAAAAAGGCCGTTAGTTTCCTTGGTTCATTACTTGTACCATTGCAACATGTTAACTGGAAAACTGATTACAAGGGTTGTTATACTAATGAAGAGGAAGCAAAGGACAGTGGCGTACTAAGATAAGGGTAACTGACCCATATGGGTATACTTTTGTGCAAGGATTTACAACCAAGAAAATAGACCAGAAATTATCAAAATATCATAAGTTGAGTGACATTATGTCACCCAACTGGTTTATTAAGTGAAGTGTTGGACTGAGTAGGAATAAAGGATGGAAATTCATTTACTCCTAATCTATTTTACTTTTCGTGTTGAGTCAAAAATAAAAATCATTTGTATAAATCCATAAGGGATTACACTTGGTGTACGGACATTAGTCCAATTAATGATAAATATTAATATTAAGTAAGTATGATGGATTGAAAATCTATGTTATTATTGTGTTTAAATAATGAAATGTGCAAGGTAAGTTTGTAGTATATATAAATAAAAAAATTATAAAAAATTAAATTCTAGTAAAAATGGGTAAAGTACGCCGCACTTCTGTGAAGTGCGCCACACTTTATGACAATTTTCATATATAAAACTTACAAAACAAGATTTAACACATTATAAAAACTCACACACTCAGCAAAACCATCGGGTTTCTCACAAAAATAAGAAGAAAAATTTTCAAGTATCAATCCATCAAGTTCTTAATCATGCCTAGGGTAGGTTAATATTATTCCTAAACTTGTTTATTGTTAATTTATTCAATTTCTTGTTCATTAGAGTTGTTTATAATTAGATTAGGGAAAATCAAATCCATTTTTGATATGCACAATTAACCCATCGAATTATGATATTTAGGAGTTATTTATCAAAATGCATGTTGAAATATTGCTAAATCTAAAAGTAATGTTCATATTATGAATTTATCTTTAAAATAATTTGTTGAAAAATCATAAAAAAATTCAAAATTATTTTAAACCCGCCCAGAAAGTACGCCGGTTTTAGGATAAAACCGTCGCACTTTGCTAATTTCCAAGAAGTACGCAGCACTTCTACGAAGTGCGCCACACATTTTACCCTACAAAAAGTCACATAACGTTTGTAAAACAATCAAAACCTTGACCATTTATACCAAATCAATTCTAACATAATAAAACATTGTATTGTTGATTGTTTTTTATGTGTAGACTATGGGAGGAAACGATGATGAAGCCGGATCATCAAGATCCAAACGCTCTAGACAATACAAAACCGTGGAAGAGGTATTGCTTCCACAAGTTCATCATGAATTCTTACTATGGGAAGGTTGCAACAGAGATGCGAAGTCTAGGTATAACACCAAATTAGCAAACTTACTTCCTAGACATGTTTACTCACCGTGTGTTGTAAATTGGGATGTACTAAATAGAATGGGGTGTGATGGAGAAATTGATGATATGTTGAAGATTAAGTTGCGTGAAGCTGAATCTAATGAAGAAATATTCACTTCTGTGGCATGGATTAGAGATTTTAACATCAAAGAACCAATTTATTCGGAGCTTTGCCACGAGTTTTATTCAACCTATAAACTTGATGAAGTTTGTGCTGACGATGAATTGAAAACCAAGAAGATAATCAAGTTTAGACTTGGTGGCCATGCTCATAATTTAACTTTATTGGAATTTGCTTGTAGATTGGGATTGTATCATGCCGAGGAGATTGATGAGGATGGATTTGATGTGCATTTTCAAGGAAGCTTGCGTAGTGATGATCATTTTAACGCTCAAGAGTATTGCTTAAGTATTAGTCGGGAGGAAAACCTTAGTTTGTCAAGGAGTCATGCCTCTACTATCAGGAACCCATTTTTGAGGGTGATGCACAAGATGATCACCTATGGCTTGTGTCAAAGGACTACTGGGTATGACGAGATACAAAATAATGATTTGTGGCTATTGAGTATGTTTGATGCTAGATACCAAAATGGGTACGCGAATGTGGCTTGGTTGATTGTGAGATGGATAAAGAGAAAAGGAGCTGGTACTCAAAAGGAGAGTCAGATTTGTTATGGACATTTTATCACGAAGCTTGCTAAGAAGTTGAGGG
This sequence comes from Tanacetum coccineum, assembly GCA_026074375.1. Classification (NCBI taxonomy): domain Eukaryota; kingdom Viridiplantae; phylum Streptophyta; class Magnoliopsida; order Asterales; family Asteraceae; genus Tanacetum; species Tanacetum coccineum. Next base: position 33,158 of record BQNB010048527.1, read on the forward strand.
TGTTGAGTGATGAGGTGCTAAGGAGTTTAAGTGCTCCGATTTATTGTAGAGATTTGGATACGATTACACTGAGAGAGTTGATCGACTTTGAGGGTAGACTAATTCTTGAGGATCCACAACCGGGTGTACTAAGATTTGGTATTCTTAGACCTCCGAGAGCATCAATGTAGGATTTGTACGAGAGGATGGGAAATATGGAGATACGCCAGGGGGAGATTGAGAGGATGTGCTATAGGCAGTCGTATCATTGGGACAGGTATGCTGGAGTATTTGAGAACATGGCTGGGGTCTACAGTGTTGACCTGCAGGAAGCCTATAACCCACCTGGATATGCTCAACCACAGTATGATTAGTATTATCAGCAGTACCCACCTCAGCCACCGCAATATCAACAACATGATGATGATGAGTAGTGTCGAGATGACACAAGATGGTTGTGTGACCGCATGTTTTGGCTCACGTATGTTTTAAAAACAATATTATTATTATTACTACTATGGTGTGTAAAATGCCTCTGTTGGCATTCAAAACAATATTATCATACTAATTAATTAGGACTATTATTATTATTTGTGTGTGCTATGTAGTATTTATATTTGAAACATGAAAAGAAGAAAAAAGAGAAGGGCATGAGACGAAATGACGTAAAGCAAAGATTCAAGTAATTCTTCATAAGTGAGAAGTATTATTTCACTTTCCTATTTTATCTTTCTTTATAATATTTCACATTAGGGACAATGCTCATATTAAGTATGCGGGGGGGGGGGAGGGGAGATAAACTAGAAAAGTAAAAAAAGTTAAAAGAAATTTTTTGAAAAATAACATTTTTATGATCACATACAGGCAATCTGACTCTTAAATGATAACATTACTAGCATATTTATACCACCCAATTTTTTTTTGTAAGGATTAGATCTTAAGAATTCGGGTATCCATCTTTGATACATAAGATGATTTTTATCTTTAGATTTCTCGAGTTAAGGTTTGAATGCAATTGCAAGTGTCTCATCCGTCGTTACGGCTGTATATTTGTAGTTTGTCGCCTTTTTGGAGCATTGGTATCAATTTAAAATTATATGAGTGTGCCGGTGATTTGTTAATTCTAGAACTTGTACTTCGTGTTATAAACATTTTACTGATTAAGATGTGATAAACATATAAATATAAGTAACCAATAATTTTGTTCCAAAAGTTTTTTTAATAAAATTATCTAAAATTTTATTCGTACGAATCGAAGAGCATAAATGCTGGGATCGCTGTTATAATGAAGTGCGAAGGTTGCAAACTTCTAAGTTCGTTTGATATAGTGTGATTATTCTAAGTATGGGGGAAAGCAAGTTTCCCCTAAGTTAAAGTGACATAAGGCAAAAATAAGCCGAAGTTCAAAAAAAGAAAAAAAAGTGATGAAATGAAGGAATAGTGGGTTACATTATGGATAAGGTGGATTATGATTTTATTATAAACCTTTTTCAACAAATAAAATAGATAAATATAATATCACTAAATAAATTACCTCTTTTGATGTTTATGTCAGGTGCTTACGCCATTTCGGTGAAGTTTAGTTTCTTGTACAAGTTTATGGTAATTTAAACATTTCATGACTACGCGTATGAGTGACTTTCGTTTACTATCTATTTTACTAAACTGAGCGAGTGTGAAAACAATCTTATCTATAAAAATTCGTGAGTTGCGTTGTCGCATTATCTATGCTTGTGATCATTAATCTGTTTTATTAAACCGAAATGTTTTCGCTTTGATTGCTTGAGGGCAAGCAATAAGCTAAGTATGGGGGGATTTGATAACGCTCCAAATATACATAAAATATCCCTAAAAATATGTGAAATATATATGTTAATCCATGAAACATTGCAAGTTTTGGTTGTTTGTTGGTACAATAATTGTTTCAGGACCAAGAATGACGAGAAAGACCAAAAATGTCAAAGAAATACGTTAAAAGCACTAACGGTCGTTAAAAGAAGAATCTAGAAGAAAAACAAATGAAGAGTTAATAAAAAGTACCAAAGTGCGGCGCACTTACCCCAAGTGCGGCGTACTTGAAGGCGGGATAAATGCAATTTAATTACACACCAAGTACGACACATAATTATATTTGTGCGGCACACTTTTCCTGCAGTTACAAGGAAATGATTATGATTGATATTAATGGGAGACCTTCCATATAACCTCATTACCAACTGAAACCCTAATATTGTGCTATAAATAGAGCACAAATTTCAGTTTTTTATCATCCCATTTTCTTACAATCATCTACCAATAATCATTAGAGTTCTTAGGGAAGTTTTCTAGCAAGTTAGAAGTTGTTCTTGGGAAACTTGAAGTATTCTCTGAATCTTCATAGTTTCTAGGTTGTAATCACACCGGAAGTATGAAATTCAAGCCAAAGGTGTTGGAGGAGTAGTGTTGCTAGTAGAAATTCCGGGTAGCTAGTGTTTGGATCAAAGAAAGTTCTTGTAATAAACCATATCATTTGTTTGTGGAATCGGTATAAACACGTTATCCCCTTTAATTATCATGTTTTTTGAATTTATGATGATTGTTATGTATTTTGTTGCTATGAATATGGAGTAGTGATTTATATTTATTTAGGCTATCATGATCGATGTTATGAACAAGTTATGATATTATGCTTATGAATGTGATGACAATAAATTCGATGTTTAAATATCCGGTAACTTGTTGATGTTTGATTATTCATACTTGTTGGAGATAGGTTGAAATATTCTATCAATATGTCTATATTTTGCATTGTTTGTCTATGGCAATTCGATACTAGTTTTGTGAGAATTAACTAGTGAAATATCTATCAACCCGGAAATGATGATGTTTAACACTTGATCATATGTCTAACGAACTTGATTAAGGGAAATTATCATTATCATATTCATACTTGAATCAATCTTAATGCGTTTTATATATTGAATATTAAAGGCCAAAAGGATTCTCTAATATATGAAATAGTTAATTGTGTGAATGATTACCCATCTTTTCATGCTTTTATGCTTAAATTCATGTTTGCTTGATTGTTTGCTTGTTCATGATCATTGTTCTACGCCTAAATAAATATTACTTTTAATCTTGAAATACTTTGAAATCTTTAGATCGTGACAGTCTATAAGATAAACCTTTTCGTAATACAATCGACCCTTTTAAGAGTTACTAATCCCGTGGAACGACCTGGTCTTACCCTTAACCTATACTATGAACATGGGTTTATACTTTACCCGTGTGTTAGTTGGAAATTGGATAAAACTAGAACTATAAATTTAAAGCTTTTATAACATATCATGGGTCGACCCGACTTAGCATGTTAAACTATTATTAAAAGTAACCCTTTTTTGGTAAAAGTAAGTTGTTCTATAAACCCAATCTCAAACACCAAGGAGATCTAATATAAGCTCTTTGTTATGCCAGCTGCGTGTTTTCCGATTGTTAAAAGAAACTGCCTTTGACTATGAGGTTGTTAATTGTTTTATATATTTTGTTTGATGCAGCCAATTGGGGTTTGCATTTGGGTGAAAATGGTCTCCGTGCTTCTACTGTTTTTGTTACGCCATATGCTTAGTTGATGTTCATGATTTACGACCCATCAACTATGATGATTTTCTTCACTTGATGCAAATAATAAAAGACTCAAATTTCTTTTAACCTCAATTGACATTTTTTAATCTTTTACAAGATGACCCATCATTGTTGATTTCTCAACGGTAGCTTATTTCTAACAAACAGGTTGTAGAAAATACGAGGATAATAGCTGCAATGACGGTGTCTGTTGCAACCTCATGCTTCTAAAGCAGGACTGTAGGTTATATTTCATCTTAAATAACTTTTAAAATCCTACAACTTTGTAAAAATGTTCAGGCTAAAAGAGATACAACTGAATATCATACTATTGCTTTCTAAAAATGCTACAACTGAATATTATATATTATTGCTTGTGAATGTATGACTTTACAACACATTTTAATTAGAAGAGCCACAAGTAATGTTAATATGCATGCTTAACTTGCTCTGCAGGTGCACTTAAAGAAGCAAAAGAAAAGCTCGAGAAACAACTGGATGGCTTAACATGGCATTTACAACTGGAGACACGTTTGAAGGTAATATATCTAATAATGATTGAAATAAAATAGCAGAAGAAGTTAAAATTGCAGATTAACTTGGAAAAGAAAAAAAAACAAGAGACTTTAAAATTTCTAGATTCCCTGGAAGGTATGAAAAAAGAATCTTGAAGAAGCAATTGCAGTGGAAATAAAGGAAAGAGAGGCCACCTAGAAAAGCTATACACGAAGCACCTGCAGCCGTGGAAGAAGAAAAGGTGAAAACCTTAACATGAAACTATTAACCGAGAACGCTAATATCATCAGGTACTTTACATGGTTAATTAACAACTTATCTTACTTATTGGAAATTTGTTAGTATTAAGAAGCTACCTCAAATCATTAAAAATAGATGTTGTAGAGAGGTGTGATAGGGTCAAGGGTCCTGCTTAGATTCAGAGCGTCTGTGGGTTGAATGATGCATCCACTAGCAGCAAAATTAGCGAAAGTTTGTTTCAATGGAATCTAGATATACACTTATGTATGGAAAGCCTAATTTTTGAGCTGCAAATTTTGCTTCAAAACTGCATATGTACCTGTAATTTATGGATCTTTGGTCTTGGATGAAGTTTAAGTGTCCACATAACCAAAATCATGAGGGTATCACACTTGCAGCCCCCCTTAACTTAACTCGACCCCTATCCCTACCCTTGAGAATCTGAATATTCAACATCGGATGCAAGATACACTACACAAGTCCACCTTTTGTTTTACTCACTACTGTTATAACATTTTTAGTTAATTTTATACACATTAGACAACAAACAGCAGGCGTTTGGGTTATGCGCACAAAGTAGAATAAGGTGATGTTGATAAGACTTAGATAGGCTAGAAACGAGAACCAGCATATTTATCTTAGAAATAGATCAAAGCAAAATTTTAATGCATTATCTTTCAAATAATATATTTGATAATATAACTGCTACTGCTACTTTTTTTCATAGGAATGACAGTCATAAGTCCTTTTGGTGCAATTGACAGATTCTTAGTTTCATTTTATAATTGTTTTATTAGTCTTTTTTTACAGATGCTTGCAGCCTGAGAAGGCACAAGACGGACTTAAAGACAAGGTATTGAATGGGTCGATATGGGTTTTTCTCTTTGATTATATTGAGCAGGCTCTTTCCAAAGATCGCCAAAGATCGCCAGGAGTCTTCTTCTTTGTTTTCTTTTGTATCAGGGAAAATGCAAACTTGCATAACAAAGAACACCACGACAAAGACGAAAACCCCGCGCTCTGCAGCGGAGCGCGAGTTGAAAACCTTGTTTGTTTAATAGCGAAATCACACACATTCATACATCTCTGCCTTAGTCACTTGAAGAAAGACGCGTAGCTTATGCATTATTTGCTTACTGTTACCTCAAAGGCTATTAAGTACAAAAGTTAAATGAAGACATACTAAAAACATCTACAATGTATCAAATTTTTAATAACTTGATGCATTTAATGCATAACATATTCAATTACTAAAGCTTTTTTGGAATATTTGAAGTTTACTGAATCATGGTAAAAAAGCTTTTCAAAAAACTTTTAATGCAATGCAAGAAAACTTTTTAAAAAGCTTTTTAAAATAGTAAAAACCTTTTGATCACTTGAACCATTGTGAATGCTCTAAGACATAAATTTCACATTGGTCTTCTACTTTTCACACCCTTGCATTTTTATTGAAACTTTGAAAAAATGACCCATTAAAATTAATATTTGTTGCTAAAAGATATGTTTTAATAAGAGTTAATTGTTTGAAAATGTATCACATTTGTCACTTTTTACTATTGTATGTACAAAACTTTTTTTCCTATTAAATCAAAAACTTTTGAATTCATGCTTTTGTCCATGTAAAATGACCATTTTAACCTTCAGCATCAATACAAATATCTATATATATATATATATATATATATATATATATATATATATATATATATATATATATATATATATATATATATATATATACACTAGTTACGTAACCCGCCCGACGGGCGGGTTTGTTTCGTGATTTTTTTTAGTTTAAGCGTGTAACTGTTTGATTTTTAACACAACTTGATTGTTTTTTGAATTTTTTAAACTGTTTGAGAGAATTTGTTGTTCTGTTGAAATCAAGATGAATTGTTTATTAATGGGACGGGAAGTGACCCGCCCAAAGGGCGGGTTTGTTTCGTTTTTTTAGTTTAAGCGTGTAACTGTTGGATTTTTCACTTACCCTGTATGTTTATTTACTTCACGTATTTATACTTTTTTTGAGACAATGTTTGCTGTTTAGTTCTAATGGTTGTCGTGTTGTGATCGTTTACAAAAAATTAATTAAAGATAAATCAATTATGAACATACAAAATATTTTATTGAACACATAAGAAACGAAAAGAAATGAATGTTCCATTTGATATGAGAAAGAAAGGGCTACTAAAGTATTTGTAAGAACGAAGTATAAGAAAACTACCTAATGTCCAAGGAAACGGTTAATCAATTACGAAAACCGTAAAATATTTATAAAGTGAATAAAAAACAAAAAAGAAGTCCATGGTAATCCGATATGAGGAAATAAACTTAATAACGAATCCTTCATTACAAAGTATACAAAAAGGAGTACATGATATGCTATGTGAAAACTAACACGAATGTATATTCCTTTTCGGAAGAATTGTAACTACGAATGTATTGTATGATTGTTGGAGAGGAGCGAGCTGGTGATGGCGCAAATATGTTTTCAATAGACATAACACGATTCCAATGAAATTTACCTGTAGTACCATCAAAGTTAACATCGTATGTGGATACCCGTTGACTCTACCAAATTCTATGATAGGTACAATTTTAAGACCCTCTTGTATAAGCATTTTTCGATAAGCAATCTAAACGACCCTGTAGAGCGAGAAATACACATCTTATACACATCTTATGACGACATGTTATTCTGGTTCTTAATATCAAGCACGCAATTCTACAATTTTATAATATCATACTTTAGGATATGTGGACGATTAGGACTAAGAAAGCTTACTCAATCTTGACATGTGCCAGTTCAGGCGTCTTAAGTATTCTTCCAACTGACCACATCAATGCGCCATATAGCTTCACCATCTTCAAAAATAAAAGAAAAATGTTAAACAGTTACAGCAAATGCATGCGTTATACTTTAAACTTTTAAATGTACAAAAACATTATAACAACTTCCAAGTAAGATAATACATTACAAACAACCATCGACGATGTGCAATAACATAGACTTAAGCATTATACCATGTGAAACCCATCTGCGTAGATTTTAGCGTGTTTTTTACGGTTCTATCATCTCCGTCGGGTTGTTTGTTCTCATTAAGATTGTAAATATCAACTATACAACAAAAAACATCAGATACATTCAAGTAATTATTTCCAAATACTTTGATGCCATCTATAGTTGTGACCCACTAAGAGACAACCAATGGGATATAATAAAGACCAGACGGCCAGTCGAGCTATGGGTCTGCACAAATTAGAGTTCTAAACCGATATACTACTAAACTTACTTAGATAGTCGTATCATATTCCGTAAGAAAGGATTAACGACAATGTTTTGAATACAGTAGAGAATGAGAAGATTGAAGAACATGCATCAGAAAAGGTTGTTTACATGCCAAAGAGACCGATCCCGATATCAAGAGCATTTAAATTGTAATAACCAATATATTACTAATATTTAAAATTCAGTAACTAATAATTGTTATCTAGATAAAATTTTATTTATGGTTACATTAGACATATCAACATAATAAAAAGATTAACATGTCCTAATAACTGCTAACCGCTAAACATACATGACTACCACCCCATTTTACCACCTTTCTTAACTATTTCTCGTTTGCTTGGATATCTATATCAAAGATATCTGCATTTTCAATGAAATAAAGGTGTACATTATCATCAAAATTAAAGCATAGTTGTAAATTTATCAGGGGTGAGCAGAAAAACTGAAAAAACCGAAACTAAACCGAAAACCAAAAAAACCGAACCGAAATAACCCACTGAAACTAAAAACCGATGGTTTGGTTTTTTACTTTTTCAAAAACCAAAATATTCGGTTCGGTTTCGGTTTTCGTCTAAAAACCGAACCGTAAAAACCGAACAGAACCGAACTAGTTTATTATATAATAATATATAAGTAATATAATATATACATATAACCAAATAAATCAAATTTATAAATTCATATTCATTTTGTGGGTGAAAGTATAATAGATATATCTTAACGTTTATATCCATGTTTGTGAGTGTGTTTTACTTGACAATATATCAATACATATATAACAATGATATGCGTATGTCCACTTGCATGTGTATGTGTCTTATATGTAATT
>BQNB010048528.1:0-42519 GCA_026074375.1 Tanacetum coccineum
TTTGTGCTCAAAAAGTCCCTTAAAAGCTTTTTATCATTGGAGCGAAGATTTTTTGTTCTCAAAGACTTGAAGGTCGTCAAGTTTTTAGTGACTAATTTTGAACAAAACTTATCAATTTCGGTGTTTGTTTAAGCTTATAGGTGGCTTATATGATCTTATTTGACTTTCGGCTTATATTTCATAAGGCCCAATTTTGTGGCTTATTCCGAGACTTGTGGGCATCTATAAGTTTATCATATCATAAGACGAAATGAAATAACTCAAATAAGCACATAAGCCCACATATATACAAGCTCTTATGAATAGCTTTTTTGCACCGTAGTGCATTTTGTCATTAGCTAATGGATAGATGACATGGCAAAAAAGAAGTCATACCGCATTCCACATGCTCAGCTTAGCTATATATATATATAGTATTGTACATATATATTTGCTATTTAGGGAATTAGGGACCCCTAAATGATCTAAACTAGCATATGATAATTTGAAATATTGGTCACTATATATACACAAGAATAATTAAATTTGATAATTAATAGCGATATAGATGACTTACGTGACTAAATTTTCACAAACAAAATTACGTTTGAGTGATTTGCATGGAAATATAATTTAACTTGAATACTCTATGATATATAGATATGAAATGCAAATAACTATGATGATAGATATGAAATGCAAATAACTTTGACTACCAAATTTTGTAAAGAGTAAATTGCATAAATCGTCTTTAAAGTTTGTCAATTTGCATGCTTTGTCTCAAACGTTACGAAAGCGCAAGGATCGTCCCTGTGGGGAAACTTTGGTGCAAGTATCTTGCACCAAAGGTTTCCCCAAAAGTATTCCCATAAGGACGATCCTTGCACCAAAGGTTTTCTCACAAGGACGATCCTTGCACTTTTGTAAAGTTTGAGACGAAACATGCAATTTTGCCAAACTTTAGGAACGATTTATGCAATTTACTCTTTTGTAAACTAGCTAGCGAGATTCTATATTTATATTCATACCTAGTTCGACGAAAATGATCAAACTGGAATCAAGATATTGTGGTATAAACATGCTATTTGGTTCCATAGTAATGAACCCTATATGCATGGGACTTTCACTAAACCTCCCACCAACACCTTTTATAACCCTCATACCACCCGCATCCGTTGCCACCATCCTCTTCATATCCGATAATATAAACTTCCTCATATCTCTCCCACCTCTCCCACTAGAACCAGAACCGCGTGGTTCTTCTGGCGGAAAATCTCTCTCACCAGAACCAGAACCACGTGGTGATCCTGGTCCTCCTGGTGGAAAATCTCTCCCGCCAGAACCAGAACCACGTGATCCCGATCCTCCTGGTGGAAACTGTTTTCCACTGGGATAGGGCGGGATAACTTCTCTGTCCCGCCCTTTACTACCTTGTCCACTAACTCCTAGCACCACCACTACTAATAATGCTAGTATAATAGAAAGCCATTTTGATGAAACTTTTGCCATGGTTAATTGATTATGTGTGTACGTGTTTTGGGTTTGGAATGTGCATTAGGTTAGTTTAAGTAATGAGGTGTGGTAGGACACGTGTCGTCCATGCAAATGATGTTGTGTATGTGTGGCGTTTAAGTTGCTATGACACATGCATGTTAGAGCTTAAGATATGGAGTTGGGGTCTTTAATACGATTGTACACTTGGTGCTGACTTTATGTACCTAACCATGACTGTTTTTTGCAACATTTCGTCGTTTTGGACTCTTTGGAACCACATATTCTCAGAATATACTACAGTAGTTTACAATTCTTCTCTTTCTAGTTGTTTGTGACTGAAGTTAGACGATCTCTTTCTGGCACTGCTTAAGAGCTTAAGTAAATTGACGAGTAACTAACTAACAACAACAACAATACTCAATATCGTCAAAACTAGGAATGAAAAGATAAGATATAGACGGTAAGACGCGGAGATAGGACATAGGAGGAGAGTATAATGTCCCTTCGGGGACATCCGATAAAATTGGAACGATACAGAGAAGATTAGCATGGCCCTTGCACAAGGATAATACGCATAAATCGAGAAATGGTTGAAATTTGTTAGAAAAAAAAGAGGAGAGTATAATGGAAACGTGCCACCCTAACAAAAAGATTGTGACATAATTTTTTTAAAATATCAGACTATTGCACAAATGATCGGTGCTGCCTTTTTTCCATTTGGGCTTAGTTTGGCCCATGGTATCCGGTATATTAGTACCTGTCCAGTATTTTCCGTTCTTTTCTTCATAGCTTCCAGGTAACGTCATTTAACACATACACCGCCTCAATCTCAACAACCAAAACACCTGGAAACTTCTTGCCTACAACTCTTCTCCCATCAATCCATCATCAAAGCTATGACAAACAAAATTCTTCTTATTAAGCTTATGCTGAAATCTTCACACAACCGACTGTGATCAGCAGCGATTGGTGACTAAATACATAAAGGTATGTAAGTATATTGATTTGGGTTTTTATGTGGTTAATTGTAAATTAAGAATGTAACCGATGCATATTATGTGTGCCAGCAGGCCAGGCCAGGAAGTTTGATCTTTCAATCGGTTTAAAAAAAACGTTGGTATGATGAAATCATTGGTTTAGGTTTTTTTTTCCTTAATTGAATTGATGCAATTTTGTGGGTAAGAAAATTGATTATCTTTATGGTTTTAATTGTTTGCAGCCTTGCCATAGAAGATGCCAATTTTGTTTTTGTTGTGGGTTTTTGAAATAAAGGATTTTAAAAAATGGAGGTCGAAATTGGATACTCAATCCGCCATGTAAGTCTTATTTTGTCTGACTGTTACACTTTCAATTTGTTCCACTATATAAAAAGTGAAAACTGATCCATGGAAAAATGGATGGCTTACTCTATTATGTGTGGAATCTTTGTAGCTTTCCTTTACCATTGACTATCATGACGAGATCGAGTTTCAAAGGAAATAGGGTGCACCAGTTTAAGTGATGGTTTGACCCAACCGCTGACTTTTACCGCTTGGTTGCTTTTTACTGTTAATTTTAGCTCTTTATTTGTTTTAAGTTAGTGGGTATGTTTTATTTTGCGTTAAAGATGGTTGCTTTATGGGATTTCATGAAGGTATACAGCTGCAATTGTATTGGGTTGTACGTGAAATTGAGAAGGCTTTGTTGGGTACAAGTTCAAGATAGTGAAAATTGATTTAAAAAATTGTTAGGGGGCAAAATTTTTCTTAAAGGCGAATGAAAGATACTTTGATTAAGGAATTGCGTTAGGGACGGGGTATCACACGTCATGGAAGAGTTGGTTAGCTTTTTGTTTATCTCTGTGGGGATTATTAAATTTTTTAATTGTGTTTTGGGGAGTATAAATATTATTTATTTATTTTTTTTTAGGGTTGGTTTGGCACGGTTCACTTACTTTAATTCATTTTCTTTACTTTTACGTCAATCGCGACTTTGTTCGGGTTTGGTTTTTTGCGCCTGTGTATGTGCATTTAATTACTTGCTTGCTCCCCTCTTTACCAAAAAGAGAAGGAAGATCTGCATATATATCTGGAGGTATACTTTCTATGGTTAAATCCTAATTTATTTTACGTTAGGGTCTATTATTGTGTCACTATATTTAGTTGGGAAAGGAAATGGCTCATACTGATTGAACCAATCGAACATCGCCTAACGTGTTTCTAACTCCTGTAATGTTCACAAATGCTTTCATACACTGAAGGTTATCTGAATTTTTGATAATGAATAGATTATAGAATATGTCCCACAAAATTGGTGGGTTGCTCAACTCATCCCAATTTGACATGCACATAAGGCTAATCGTTTTGACCCGTATACAATTGAGTTGGTCAAATCTCATTGACCGGGAATCGCTCAATATAAATAATGACGGGGAAAACATGTACAATATAAAAAGGCTAAATGGCTAACGAATAAAACCTTAGGAGAAACCGGCTAATAGATTAAACTTTTATAGTACTCATTTTTTTCCAACTTTTACTTTTTTTATCGCAATAAGTTAAGTATTTACTTGGTTTGTTATGTGCTTTTGGGTTGATGAGTTGCTGTTTTGAGCTGTTTGTATCACATTTTGTTCAACGGGTTGAATTTTCAATGGAAGCATATAACTTTATCTGATTTTAGATTGTAGTGGTGTTTTTATTACGGTCATATGTAAGATGATAAATATGGTATTTTGTGTGTACTCGGTAATTTGCTGTTGTTTGGATCGTAGGGTAATAATGTACATGCTTTTGGTGATTCAGTTTGCTTGGGGAGGTTAGCATCGAAGTCGCTAGCCTTGAAAAAATGGTCTAATTTTCCGCATAAAAGATTAGTTCATGGTTCAGTTTCCTATGGATGGTATGCACGCAAGCGATCAAGTTAACATGAATATGGGTAGAAAGTTCTACATAGATATGTGGTTCAAGCATACTTGATTAGTAACCATGTTTGTGCAGAAATACAAGTATACCAGCAACCAATTTTGTCTTCTAAAGTTTTGTGTGCCAGCTGCTATGAACAATGAGTTCTTGAATTTTGTCATAGATAGTAATATGGAATCTTTTAACTGGACTAAAGACTCGAGAGTTGGAGTAAGCTATGGTTTTTTTCTTTTGTCATATTAGTCTTGCATGTTTTGTAAACTATAAATTAAGCAATTCTGTACAAACATGGCCTAACATATTAAATAAGATGACCATAAGTTGATTGTAGAGAAGAAGTAAATGTTTTCTTACTTGATTATATATGTTTCGATGTATATGTAAAAGTTTAGTAGGTTCTTATTTTTTAATATACTTGAATGAATCATGGAAGCAATGAAATCTTCTGCTTATGGAATACTTAATTTTTTCAGATTATGTAGTATGATCTTTGTGCATAAAAAACTTGATTGACCGATATGGCGCAGTAACAAATTAGCTCCCGCCGCAACGCGCGGGTTAAATTCCCACTCGTTATACCTGAAACACATTGAACAAACCAAGACTAGAACAAAACCTGTTATGGTCAGATACAGTGAAAAGATCTGCTATGTTATCCGCAATTTTAATTTTCATTGGTTTGATAAATCCTAATGCAATTTTTTCCCTTAGAAAATATAAATCAATTTCAAAGTGTTTACTTCTCTTATGCAAAACAGGATTTGCAGATATTTGAATTGCAAAACTGTTGTCATAGTTCATCTCTACAAGTAAGCATATATCAACCTACATATGTGTTAAATTCTTTTTTATCCACAAAACTTCACAACACACATTACACATTGTTCTGTACTCAGCCTTAGTTGAGGACCTTAAAACAATAGCTTGTTTCTTGCTTTTCCAAGAAACAAGACTATTTCCCAGAAACACACTATATCCAGTAACAGACCTCCTTGTTACCTTACACTTTGCCCAATCAGAATCAATAAACACTCTTAAGTTTGTAATTTTTACTTTCTTTAAAAGTAATTCCTAATTCAGGTTCCTTTTTCAAGTATCTTTGAACCCTAAAAGCAAGTCTCAAATGAGACTTCATTGGACTATGCATTACCTGACTTAAGCAGTGAAATGCATAACATATATCAGGCCTTGTCATAGTCAAGTATATTAAATTCCCCACTAATTTTTGATAATGTGTTATACCAGTTAAAGGCTCATCATCTCTAAATTTGGAAATGACCTTTTTATTCTCAAGATTAGCTTCTATTGGGGTATTACAAGGCTTATAAGCTAACATTCCAAACTCATAAAGTAATTAAATGCAATATTTTCTATGAGTTAAACATATACCATTAACCGTATCTAACACTTCAATTCCCAGAAAATACTTGATCTTTCCCAAGTCTTTGATTAAAAACGTGGTACTCAAAAACTGTTTGAATTTGTTTATTTCATCTGAGTTATTTCCAGTCACAATTATGTCATCCACATAAACAAGCAAAACCAAAATAACATCTTTTCCGCTTTTAACAAATATAGAAAAATTATTCATACTTTGCACAAATCCATTATCACTTAAAACAGAAACCAATTTCTCATTCCATTTCCTTGGAGCCTGTTTTAAACCATATAAAGACTTAACTGGTTTACAACCCCTTTAATCATTTTTATCAGAATATCCTTCAGGTAAGTTCATATAAACATCTTCTTCTAAATCTCCATATAAAAAAGCATTATTAATATCTAGTTGATATAAAGGCCATTTATTATTAAACTGCTATACTTAAAACACACCTAACCATGACAATTTTGACTATAGGAGAGAATGTCTCCTCATAGCCAATTCCTTCTCTTTGGTTAAACCCCTTGGCAACCAACCAAGCCTTAAACCTTTCTACATTACCATTAGCAGTTTTTAACAATATTTGGCGGAATTGTAGCTAAATAATGATATTAGGGTCAATGTCATAAAATACCTACGAAGTTTCAAAATTGTCCCGACTTTAACAACGAACTAAATTTCGTACTGTCTAGACCAACGAACTTGTTTATTATGTGACAATATGACCGGCTACATTTTTCACGTCATTTTATTTTTATTTTTTTTATTCCACATCACCCTTAACCATTTCTCCTCCATCACCACCGCTATTTTTCTTTGGGTCAATGTTATAAAATACCTACGAAGTTTCAAAATTGTCCCGACTTCACCAACGAACTAAATTTCGTACTATCTAGACCAACGAATGAACCCACTTGCAGTTGTGTTATATTCTGGTTGCTGGTCTCATTATTATTGTTGTTGTTGTTGGAAACAAGTTGATGCAGCTATTATGAATATTATCACGTTAATAATAACGTAGAGATAAGGTGGTTTAAGCCATGAAATAATGATCTACGTAAATCAAATGGAAGAAGGTTGATTAATTTTCAACCATTTGGATTGATGTGTTTCAATGTCAAGCAACTTTTTAGGTTGATTAAAGATGATGATATGCTTGCGCTATTTTAGTTAGGGTTCTCGGCTGGTGGCTATGGGGTATCATAGGATGTGGGTTCATGTAGATGGGTCGGGTCGGGTTGGAAGGAGGATGAATCCGGAGGTGTAGGTGTAGGTAAAGAAGATGTCGTTGCATGAGGCGGAGGGTGGTGGTGGTGGTTGGGCAGTGGTGAGGGTGAAGAGTGTGGTGATGAGAGAGAGTATGAAATAGGTGTGAAAGATGAGAAATTTGGAAGATGAGAGGATTGAGGATTAGTTTTGCATACAGTTGACTTTTTATGGGTGAAAAACATCGACCATAATAATATACGTATTTATGATATGGGTGATATCAAAACAATATTTGAAAGTTCGTTGGTCTAGACATGACGAAAATTAGTTCGTTGGTCAAGTCGGGACGATTTTGAATGTTTATAGGTATTTTATGGCTTTTACCCTTAATTAATTTATATAAAAAAAAACCGGTCCAGCGTGGAAGGTAACTGCCACGGTGTTAGTCAAAATTTATGATATGGGTGATATTAGAACAATATTTGAAAGTTCGTTGGTGTAGGTAGGACAAAATTTAGTTCATTGGTAAAGTCGGGACAATTTTAAAACTTCCTAGGTATTTTATGACATTGACCCTATTTTTTAATATGATAAAAATAAGTTGTTTGAAAAAAATGAAAAATAAAAAAAATGTGGGTCCCAAAAAGTGGTGTTATTTTGGTGTGTTATGATTAGATGGGTTTTTTTTTGTGTTATGGTGTTAAAGCTGACATGGCAGTGTTATTTTGGTGTTATGGTGTTATGACACCCAGGGCTCTTAAGCATGTATATGTTATCAGGTGCATTTTGTAAATCCGAGCTTAACTTAGTTGAATCCTGAGCTTGAACAAAGATTGTACTCGCCTTAGTTGAAAAAGATTTACATTATTGATGCACGTCAACTCTAGTAGCATTAAGATTGTTATGATAAAAAGCTTAAGAATTTGATATAAATGCTCAACTCACATAGTGGTCTTGACATAGTCACTGGCGATATGTTGATACAACTCTGCTTCAGTTATGTTGTTTATCATACTTTCGCTGCTGACTTATTTATAATCTTGTGTTATGTTGTTCTTTAAGCTTTTATTATGCCATGGGAACAAAAGTTTACAATTCAAAAAAAAGTTATGACCCAAATCATACATGACCATCGTAGATATCATACATGACTAGTTTCGACCCAAATCGCAACATCTTCCCATCATTTGAGATACACAAAGGCACCACAAATGAACCCACCCAAGGTCATTCGGATATGGGTGGAAACCAATTTGGTCCAAGAAATTTTCACTCCATAAACCTTCATCACCCATACGTCCACACAACTTCCATGCCTAGCTTGTTGTTAAAGTGAAATGTGTTTTAATGAAATGTTGTCCGGATATTAAGGTGATGACATATAGTATGAACACCAAGCTTATTGGGCTTAGTTCATAATATACGCATATGGGCCCAGGCCCAATGCGACAAATAGCCAGACTACTAAGCCCGACAAGGGTTATGCTCCGGATACTCCGAAGACGCACGTGAGTATCTTCAAAGCCGCACCCGTTGCACCTCTGCGGACAAACGCTGACCGCGGAAGGATACTCACGTCCGCAGACACGATTACACGTGGACCCTTGCCCGACAAGGGACCCACTCCGGCCACCAACAGTTACAAGCGAAATACTAGGAAACCCTAGTATTGGGCTTGCCTATAAATAGGGGTCGTTTCACACCCCAAAAAGGGACATTCTGTCTAATCATTATTACACACACATACTCTGACATTTTTACATTCTCTGACAAACATGTATACATACTCTCACGCCGAAGCTTAATCGTGGGGTCCGCCCCACGGTAAGGCTAACGGTTTACTCTCATTTGTGCAGATCGCCCCTTCATCAATTGAATTAGTACAAGATATATATCAAAACTTACTTGCTCGTCTAGCCCATCAAGCAACCTAGACCCACATTCACCCCAAGACGCTTTTTATACTAACAAGTTGGCGCCATCCGTGGGATCGAAATAACTGCGTTCCTCAAAAATACTCACCATGAGCAACCATGAACAACTTACCCCTACCCATCCCAAGTCCGACGTGCGGAATACGACAGGGAAAGACAAACAAACCCCCCAGGGCTCCGCGAGAACTACATCCGCTGTAGATCTCAAAGAATTCTGCGAGAAGCACTATGAGAAACTGCTACCAATCATAGCAGATAAGTATGAGTATGAGCAGAGAAAGAAAGAAAAATTGGAGGAAGTTAAAGCGCGGCTTGACTTTGGTGAGGCTCGGAAGAAAAGCACTAAGGCGCAAGAGTCAGCAAATTATGAATCTAGGACAATGTCTCCTAGAAGACACACACATTCTCACAGCCCGCATCAGAGTTCTAGCGTCTTCACAAGGTTAAAGCGGGAAAGGTCAAGATCACTGCGGCATGACCACAAGAGCAAGACAAGAAGAGAAAGTACCGTATTCAAGAGACATGGAAATAGAGGATGGAGCATGTCCTCATACTCCGATAGCCGCCAGGAATGCTCAAGGTATACGGAAAATCGCTTTGAAAGTGAAGATAGTGAAGGGGGACACTAGAAGTCTAAATCACGAAAGCAGAAGTCCAGTATTGAAGATGACGACCTCTCCCAACCTTGGGTATGTGCCGAGACTGATCCGTTCACGTCTCAGATCCGTCATTTCAACTTCCCAAAAACACGAATGCCTAGTCATGTAAAAACATACAATGGAAGTGAAGATTCGGAAGATCACTTAAAAATCTTTCAGGCAGCAGCAAAAATGGAAAGATGGGCCATGTCAACGTGGTGTCATATGTTCAATTCCACACTCACCGGAAATGCTCGGGTGTGGTTTGACGATCTTCCTCCAGAATCCATAGACAGTTACAATGACCTGAAAGAAGCATTCTTGAAAAATTACCTCCAACAGAAAAAGTGCATCAGAGACCCCATAGTGCTCCATAACATCAAGCAAAGAGACGGGGAGTCCACAGAAGGCTTCATACAGAGGTATAAGTCAGAGAGTGGGAAGGTTAAAGGGGCACCGAAATGCATGAGAATCTCCGGATTCATGCACGGAATCACTAACTCTGAACTTATCAAAAGATTCCATGAGAAAATTCCAAAAACAGCAGACGAGATGATGCAAATAGCCACATCTTTCCTTCAAGGGCAAGAGGCGGCTTCAAATCATGAAAGGAAAAAAGACCCTCCGGCTTGGAAACACTAGGAAGGGGGTCACAGGCAGAATTTCAAAAAAAGGAGGAGGCTTCCGCAGCCAACATAAACAAGAGAGGAGGCCGGATAGGTTCACCCATCTCACAAAAACCCCAAAGGAGATTCTGGCCTTAGAAAAAGGAAAATTCAAAACCCCACCGCCGATGACAACCCCGGTTGAAAAACGGAATGCAAACAAATTTTTCGAATTCCACGGAGAAGTAGGGCATAACACAGATGAATGCAACCATCTAAGAAGACAAATTGAGGATATTCTCAAAGCCGGGAAGCTAGACCGGCAGAAAAAGAAAGGTGAAACCTCCGGAAAAGAGAAACCTCAAGCAATTCTAATGATTCAGCCATGGCAAAAAGGTAGTGAGGCAAAAGATAACTCAAAGCTTCTCACCTAATCTTTAAATATCATTCCCGTATTTAGCAGACGATGAAGGAGCAGAAGGTCCCCTGATAATAGAAGCAGAGATCGAAGGCCATCAGGTACACCGCATATGCATTGATGGAGGGTCATCCTTTGAAATACTCTATGAGCACTGCTTCAATCGACTTCGTCCGGAAATAAGAAATCAAATGGTCCCAGCCATACGTCCACACAACTTCCATGTCTAGCTTGTTGTTAAAGTGAAATGTGTTTTAATGAAATGTTGTCCGGATATTAAGGTATGTCATTCTTTACAAACAGACCCGGGTTCAATCCTTGTTGGATGAGCATCTTTAGTTCTTCTGGGTATTAAACTTGCACAACTGGCTTACCAACCAAAAAGTCCAAACAAGAATGCGAGTTACACCATGTAGTATTCGTCATTTAACACAAATTTGTTTCATTTTTAGGTATATAGCAAAAATGTTTATCAATTCCGCATGTTTTGAAAGAAACCATGAAGCTATACACATGTAGGGGCGTCAAACAAACCCGACCTTATCCGAACCCGACTCAGACCCGGTTAATTCTATTCAGGTCGGGTTACTCGGATCAATACTTTTAGTTATTCGGACCAACCCGAGTAATCCAAATACTAAATAGGGTCGGGTATCGAGATGAAAATGTTTGGCTACTCGGGTTCGGGAAGACCCAATTGACCCGAATAAGCGATTTTTTATTTTTTTAATATATTTTTGAGTGAATTACATAAATCGTCCCTGTGGTTTGTCGGATCCTACATTTTTTGTCCATTTGGTTTTTTTCATCGGGTTTGGTCCTTATGGTTTTGATCCATTGCAGGTTTGGTCCCTTGACAAACATTTTCTTAGTTTGACAAAGGGACCAAACCCACAATGGATCAAAACCACAAGGGACCAAACCCGCAATGGATCAAAACCACAAGGACCAAACCTGATGAAAAAAAACCACAGGGACCAAAAATGTAGGATCTGGCAAACCACACCACACCATTAGTGATCTAGCCGTATAAAGGGTTGGGCTGGATCACTAGTGGTGTGGTCATTGTTTCAATGAAAGCTTTTGATCTCATTAGCCTTGGCCAAGGAGTTGCATAAGGTTTCGTACTCATGCTGATATAGGGTTTATCATCAGCACCGTCGGCTACACCGTGCACAGGTGGTTTCAGTTATTGCTGGAAAAAATACGAAGAGTTAGGAGGCATTGGTGTCTCTTAGCTGGTGTTTGTTTCGGCTTATACGTGGGTTTATGAGCTTATTTGTTTTCGCCTTAATTACTGAAAATCAATCAATCTTGACTTCAAATTGACCGTTTGTTTGTTTGTTTGGTAGGTATATGAATTTTGAAGAACAAATAAACAAATTATAATTTTTATATCTGATTTTAAACAAGTAAAAATGAATTAAGAAGATCCACAAGTGTTTTTAGAGAAAAGAGGAAAAAAACAATAGAAAAGGATAAAGAGAGAAAAAAAAACAAGGGGCTTATAAATAGGGGAGGTAAGGGCTGGGCGATAATTAAGCACCATCCTACGGGGTTTGTTGGGTTGACCCGATAAGCCTAATTGGACCCTAATAAACCTGATCGGCCGACCCTATAAGGCTTTATCGGGTCGGGTCAACCCCCTACTAAATCCCCATCACATAATAATATGCATGATTGTAACAGATTGAGAGCGAGGAGAAAGGGAGGAGGGCGGAGGGGAGTGGGGGAGGAGCTGGGGATGTTTTTTTCTTCTCACGTTGATACCATATTCGGTTTAAAAATTGAATATTACTCGGATATTTAAATTTACACGCATTCTGCACTGAAACGTGCGAAAGTTTTGAGGTTTGTTTTGACCTAATATTTAAACCATTTGCATGATGTAAATGAATATCCCCTAGTAATAAACTACTTCTGTTTGAACTTTTAGTGGTTCTATGTTTATATTATAAAATTGTGAAACTGAAAGTGCAGAACAAAAATTACAAAGTTTTACAAGTCAAAACATTAAACTGTCAAAAATTACGGAACAGAACTCGTAAAAACTGTGTTATACTCAAAACTAAGTGACACACTGGATAAAAAGTACAAAACATGAGTACTTTTGTGGGCCAAGAGGGGTACCCAATATGGAAAGACCAAAGGGTAAGTTATACATACCTCATCTAAAAAGCCATTCATACCCCCTATGTTTTTCCGGTTTTTTTTATCTTTTAATTTTTTTTTAAATTTTTTATAATTTTGTTTATATTATAAAACTGTGAAACTGAAAGTGCGGTATAAAAATTATAAAGTTTAACAGGTCAAAAGTTGATGTAAAATAATTATTTAGAAAATTATAAATATGTGCGGTCAAAGGGTTAACCCGTGTTTTGAATACGCGATAACAATTTGAGAAGGACTTCACAATTTATAGAGTTATGGACTAATTTTTTATAGAGCATTTGTACAGTGGTCTACAAAGAGATGCAAGCCACTTAAATCTGATAAGTTGGGCAATATTCCAAAAGAAATTTCAGGTCTACAAAGAGATGCAATACCCATGGTTGCCAACAGAAAGTTCACTGTCCTCAGAACATGTTTAAAGATTGATCAAGGCACATGGGTCATTGCAGAACTTTCACATGTTAGCGCCCCATACACTTATCGTCGGCTTCCTTCTGGATGCTTAATTGAATGCATAACCGAGACTGTATCAAAGGTTAGTATACGGAATGCACACATACATCGTTTTTACACACAGTCCCATCATGACTCCTCTTATGAACAGGTTACATGGGTGGAACATATGGAAGTTGATGAACCACTGCCAAACAGGAGTGGATTCGCATTTGGAGCTGAAAGAATGGTAGCGTGGCTTGAAAGATCATGTGAAAGATGGTCACATATGAACGCCACCTGTCACATTAAAGATCCTCAAGGAAAAGGTACTTACGTTTATCATTAATATAATCTAAAGCATGCTGGTTTGGATATCTCTGTTGGCTATGTGTTTTTTTTAATCAAGCAAGCTATTCAATAATGAAATAATATTTGTGTCAGAAATTTGAAACAAGTTTTTCCACCAAACTTCATAAATAAGATGATTGAGTTTTTCATCGTTCTAGTTACAAAAGTATGAGATTCAATACTTGTCGGTGTCAAAATTAGATGATTGAGTTTTTATAATGTGTGACCTTTTGAGTTTATATATAAAAGCTTTTTTAATATAATTTGGAAGTTATATCTTTCTATTCTATTAGGTAGAAAATGATGGCCAGATAAACTCTCGTCCTACTTGATATGTAATAGTCTTTTGAATCTAGTCATGTCTTCGTATACGTGTTAGACCCGGCTATATCCGGCCAAGACCCGGCTATTTCGGCCAAGACCTCACTATATCCGGTTGGAACCAGCTAAGACCCGGGTAAATCCGGCCAAACCAGGCCAAGAGACCCGGCTTTATCTGGCGAGGGCCAGTCAAACCCGGCCAAGACCCCTTCAAACCCGGCTATATCCGGCCAAACCCGGACAAGAACAGGTCAGACCGGCTTTATCTGGCAGACCCGGCTTTATCCGGCTGAACCCGGCCAAGACCTGGTATGTGTGTAGTAATTCTCATTAATAGTATTGAAGTATTTTTGTGTGTGTGTATGTAGTATTGAAGTATTGTTTCAAGTACAATAGCAACAAGCAGACTAATAGTAGCGTATTGAGCACGCTTCGTCGTGTGGCTTTGCGGTTAAAAGTTTAGCTAAGAGTAAATTGCATTTTTGGTCCCTGTGGTATGGTCAAATTGGAGGTTTGGGACCCTAACTTTCGAAATTGAAGTGATGGTCCCTATTTTCAAGTTTGGGTTGCATTTTTGGTCCCTGTGGTTTGGCAAAATTGCAGGTTTGCCGTATCTCTCACGGGACAAATTTGCAACGAAAACTTAAAAATAGGGACCATCACTACAATTTTGAAAGTTAGGGTATTAAACCTACAATTTCGCCATACCACAGGGAGCAAAAATGCAATTAACTCTTTAGAAAAAGTGATGACAAACATGGTGGACCCTGAAAATCATGTTATTTGTGCGTTATCAGGTGTGGATTCCACACTGCAGTCTGCTATGTTCATAATATAGATTCCATCAACAGAATAATTGTCACAACCATATACAAGTCTATTCAACTTAATACAAAACAGCAATGTTTTTTTTAGTTTATTGCCTTACATGATTTATTCCAACTTTTATAGAAATGAAAGCAATAAACTGCCTCTACAACGTTATTCGACACAGAGTATCACGTACTCAGCAAGACCGATTAAACGTTTTTGTAGAAGTTGACAGTTAAAGGATCTTTGTGGACACCCAGACGTTGCATTCCATTAAGGCCTAAAACTATACCAAGATCATTACACATAACTTTGCAGGTGCTTACACTGACCGCTCGTACGCGAGCCTCGTGACGAACTTATAACCCGCGGAATAATGGTTTTTCTTCTCTCTCTCTTAAACCAGTTATCCTATTATCCAAGCGCGAAACATTCTTA
This sequence comes from Tanacetum coccineum, assembly GCA_026074375.1. Classification (NCBI taxonomy): domain Eukaryota; kingdom Viridiplantae; phylum Streptophyta; class Magnoliopsida; order Asterales; family Asteraceae; genus Tanacetum; species Tanacetum coccineum. The sequence continues at coordinate 15,086 of BQNB010048528.1, forward strand.
AACCATATTATCCAATGTTTCTGGTCCCGGGTTTCCGACCGTGCGCGCGCGAGCGCCAACAGAGCGCCAGCATATTTGTTTTATATTCTTGTAGTATTTGAACTTACCTATACATGTGCGCGACGAGTGACAGATCTCTCTATATTTGAGCCTCTATCCTATCTCTCTCTCTCTCTCTATTAACATCTGTGGAGAGACGGATTACACCTTTTTTGGAGTTGACAGGAGTGAAAGTCAAGGGTTCTCCTACATACTCATCCTTCTCGACTTGTGAAACACCAGCAGGACAAGTAAACTTGTCGACTGAAGCCTTTATGAGGCCGCCATTAATCGTGTCTGCTGGATTTACGTAGCATTCCACCCCTGTTTGGAGGTTTTTCCCAACGGCATCGAGCACATGACTAGGAGTTGAGTTGACTGAAAAGGGCCTAATATTTATGCGTCAAAGCATTAGTCCTAATGTCCCCATTTTGTCAACCAAGAGCCTAATAGCTTTGCTTCTAATTTTCGTGGTTATAGCAATCAAAGCATTTGTTGGGATCGGATACCTCGAAAGTGATTCTGTTACTATTGCGCGTTTCATGTGGTAGAAAGTCAATTTCACTTGAGACTAATTCAGAATCAGGTCATCCTGAAAGTGTTCCCAGAATCATTGACGCCACTGACTTTGCCAGAAAACGTCCCGGAAAGTGCTCCCAGATTTGATGATGATTTTCCGTCTATTCCAGAAGGTGTATCAGGTGGTAATTCCCATGTCACTCCAAGTGCTCCTAGTATTACTGATTTACCTGACGATGGCATAGAAGAGCAGATGATTCAAGCTGCAACTGAGGCTACGCGCACTACAACAAAAATGAGGTTTGGGGTCGAGAAAAAATTAGGGTCGACATAGTCGACCCTAAATTACACAGAGGGCCCACCATTTTCAACGAAATTGGTAAAGTCAACAAAACAAGTTTGGGTCGACATTTAGGGTCGACAATGTCGACCCTAAATTTTATATATAACTTTATATATTATTTAATGTATTAAATGTATTTAAATTGTATATATAAATGTTAAACCAATTTATAAATAAATAAAACAATTTAGGGTCGAAATTTAGGGTCGACAATGTCGACCCTAATTGTTTGTATTGGCGAGTTGTTTAGATTTTATATGGCGGGATGTTTAAATTTGGTGAAAAAGCGGGAAATTTTTGGAGGCAATTTATGTCGACATATATTTGCAATTTTGAGGTTCGACAATGTCCCGACCCAAAACTCTTTTATATAAAAACATTTAACCACCAATAAAACTTTTATGATAAATCTCTTTTTAATTAAAAAATAATTAGAAACTAATATTAAAAATAATAAAATATAAATTAAATAAATTAAATAAGTTTAAAAATCATTTAAACTAATATTAAAAATGAATAATTAAAAATAATTAATATTAATTTTAACCTATGATTCTACCCAAACCTACCACGCCAATTCATTGGTTAGTGTTGAAAAGTCTCCACTCGAATGGCACATTGATCTTTCTTTGTCCATCCATCTTAGTCCCCAACCAAGAAGTTTTCCATCCAGACTGAGAACGAGGGGTCCCACTGTCATCATTAGTTTTCCACAGCAGCCCATTTACCAGATGAAGAAGGAGATGATCCAGCTTCCTTTTTGGCCCATTGGTTAGTGTTTGAAGAATCTTCCACTCGGGATGAGCCTACTTTCAAAATAAATCTAAGATCCTCATCCACAGCACATTGGTTAGTGTTTGAAGAATCAACCACTCGGGATGCACATTGATCTTTTTTGTCATCCTTCTTGGCCCAAGAAGTTTTCCATCCAGTACACATGAAGAACGATGGGTCTACGCGCGATCGAGCGCGAGCGCGTAGTTTTCTTTTTTGCAGCCCATGAGAGACCAATGAAGGAGAAGATGATCCAGCTTTCCTTTTTGCCTACATTTATATCTAGTGTTTGAAGAGTCTTCCACTCTCTAATATCTCTATCACAAATGATCTTCTTTTGTCCATCCTTCTTGGCCCAAGAAGTTTTCCATCCAGACTGAGAACGAGGGGTCCCACTCTCATCATTAGTTTTCTTTTTGCAGCCCATTTACCAGATGAAGGAGGAGATGATCCAGCTTCCTTTTTGCCACATTGGTTAGTGTTTGAAGAGTCTTCCACTCGGGATGCACATTGATCTTCTTTGTCATCCTTCTTGTCCCAAGAAGTTTTCCATCCAGACTTAGAACGAGGGGTCCCACTCTCATCATTAGTTTTCTTTTTTACAGCCCATTTTACACAGATGAATGTAGAATGATCCATCTTCCATTTTTGCCACAGTGGATAGTATTTATGAAGAGTCAACCACTCGTGATGCACATTGATTCTTCTTGTCATCCTTCTTTGTTCCCAAGAATTTTTTCCATCCATGACTTAGAACGAGGGGTCCCACTCTCATCATTAGTTTTCTTTTTGCAGCCCATTTACCAAAGAGAAAAGGGATGATCCAGCTTCCTTTTTGCCACATTGGTTAGTGTTTGAAGAGAGAGACCCCCGGATGCACATTGATCTTCTTGTGTCATCCTTCTTGTCCCAAAGAAGTATTTCCATCCAACTGACAACGAGGGGTCCACTCTCATCCCATTAGTTTTTCCGTTTTGCACCCCATTTACCAAATGAAGGAGGAGAAAGATCTCAGCATCCTTTTTGTCCACAAATGGTTAGTGTTTAAAGAGTCAACCACTCGGATGCACATTGATCTTCTTGGTCATCCTTCATTTGTTTAGCCTGGTTTTGGGGGGGAGGGGGGGGGGGGCCCATTTACCAGACGCAGCTTCCTTTTTGCCCCATTGGTTAGTGTTTGAAGAATCTTCCACTCGGGATGCACATTGATCTTCTTTGTCATCCTTCTTGGCCCAAGAAGTTTTCCATCCAGACTGAGAACGAGGGGTCCCACTCTCATCATTAGTTTTCTTTTTGCAGCCCATTTACCAGATGAAGGAGGAGATGATCCAGCTTCCTTTTTGCCCCATTGGTTAGTGTTTGAAGAGTCTTCCACTCGGGATGCACATTGATCTTCTTTGTCATCCTTCTTGTCCCAAGAAGTTTTCCATCCAGACTGAGAACGAGGGGTCCCACTCTCATCATTAGTTTTCTTTTTGCAGCCCATTTACCAGATGAAGGAGGAGATGATCCAGCTTCCTTTTTGCCACATTGGTTAGTGTTTGAAGAGTCAACCACTCGGGATGCACATTGATCTTCTTTGTCATCCTTCTTGTCCCAAGAAGTTTTCCATCCAGACTGAGAACGAGGGGTCCCACTCTCATCATTAGTTTTCTTTTTGCAGCCCATTTACCAGATGAAGGAGGAGATGATCCAGCTTCCTTTTTGCCCCATTGGTTAGTGTTTGAAGAATCTTCCACTCGGGATGCACATTCATCTTCTTTGTCATCCTTCTTAGCCCAAGAAATTTTCCATCCAGACTGAGAATGAGGGGTCCCACTCTTATCATTAGTTTTCCACAGCAGCCCATTTACCAGATGAAGGAGGAGATGATCCAGCTTCCTTTTTGCCCCATTGGTTAGTGTTTGAAGAATCAACCACTCAGGATGCACATTGATCTTCTTTGTCATCCTTCTTGGCCCAAGAAGTTTTCCATCCAGACTGAGAACGAGGGGTCCCACTCTCATCATTAGTTTTCCACAGCAGCCCATTTACCAGATGAAGGAGGAGATGATCTAGCTTCCTTTTTGCCCCATTGGTTAGTGTTTGAAGAATCAACCACTCGGGATGCACATTGATCTTCTTTGTCATCCTTCTTGGCCCAAGAAGTTTTCCATCCAGACTGAGAATGAGGGGTCCCACTCTCATCATTAGTTTTCCACAGCAGCCCATTTACCAGATGAAGGAGGAGATGATCCAGCTTCCTTTTTGCCCCATTGGTTAGTGTTTGAAGAATCTTCCACTCGGGATGCACATTGATCTTCTTTGTCATCCTTCTTGGCCCAAGAAGTTTTCCATCCAGACTGAGAACGAGGGGTCCCACTCTCATCATTAGTTTTCTTTTTGCAGCCCATTTACTAGATGAAGGAGGAGATGATCCAGCTTCCTTTTTGCCCCATTGGTTAGTGTTTGAAGAATCTTCCACTCGGGATGCACATTGATCTTCTTTGTCATCCTTCTTGGCCCAAGAAGTTTTCCATCCAGACTGAGAACGAGGGGTCCCACTCTCATCATTAGTTTTCTTTTTGCAGCCCATTTACCAGATGAAGGAGGAGATGATCCAGCTTCCTTTTTGCCCCATTGGTTAGTGTTTGAAGAATCAACCACTCGGGATGCACATTCATCTTCTTTGTCATCCTTCTTGGCCCAAGAAGTTTTCCATCCAGACTGAGAATGAGGGGTCCCACTCTCATCATTAGTTTTCCACAGCAGCCCATTTACCAGATGAAGGAGGAGATGATCCAGCTTCCTTTTTGCCCCATTGGTTAGTGTTTGAAGAATCAACCACTCGGGATGCACATTGATCTTCTTTGTCATCCTTCTTGGCCCAAGAAGTTTTCCATCCAGACTGAGAACGAGGGGTCCCACTCTCATCATTAGTTTTCCACAGCAGCCCATTTACCAGATGAAGGAGGAGATGATCCAGCTTCCTTTTTGCCCCATTGGTTAGTGTTTGAAGAATCTTCCACTCGGGATGCACATTGATCTTCTTTTTCATCCTTCTTGGCCCAAGAAGTTTTCCATCCAGACTGAGAACGAGGGGTCCCACTCTCATCATTAGTTTTCTTTTTGCAGCCCATTTACCAGATGAAGGAGGAGATGATCCAGCTTCCTTTTTGCCCCATTGGTTAGTGTTTGAAGAATCTTCCACTCGGGATGCACATTGATCTTCTTTGTCATCCTTCTTGGCCCAAGAAGTTTTCCATCCAGACTGAGAACGAGGGGTCCCACTCTCATCATTAGTTTTCCACAGCAGCCCATTTACCAGATGAAGGAGGAGATGATCCAGCTTCCTTTTTGCCCCATTGGTTAGTGTTTGAAGAATCAACCACTCGGGATGCACATTCATCTTCTTTGTCATCCTTCTTGGCCCAAGAAGTTTTCCATCCAGACTGAGAACGAGGGGTCCCACTCTCATCATTAGTTTTCCACAGCAGCCTATTTACCAGATGAAGGAGGAGATGATCCAGCTTCCTTTTTGCCCCATTGGTTAGTGTTTGAAGAATCAACCACTCGGGATGCACATTCATCTTCTTTGTCATCCTTCTTGGCCCAAGAAGTTTTCCATCCAGACTGAGAATGAGGGGTCCCACTCTCATCATTAGTTTTCCACAGCAGCCCATTTACCAGATGATAGTGTTTAAAGAATCAACCACTTGGGATGCACATTCATCTTCTTTGTCATCCTTCTTGGCCCAAGAAGTTTTCCATCCAGACTGAGAATGAGGGGTCCCACTCTCATCATTAGTTTTCCACAGCAGCCCATTTACCAGATGAAGGAGGAGATGATCCAGCTTCCTTTTTGCCCCATTGGTTAGTGTTTGAAGAATCAACCACTCGGGATGCACATTCATCTTCTTTGTTATTCTTCTTGGCCCAAGAAGTTTTCCATCTAGACTGAGAACGAGGGGTCCCACTCTCATCGTTAGTTTTCCACAGCAGCCCATTTACCAGATGAAGGAGGAGATGATCTAGCTTCCTTTTTGCCCCATTGGTTAGTGTTTGAAGAATCAACCACTCGGGATGCACATTGATCTTCTTTGTCATCCTTCTTGGCCCAAGAAGTTTTCCATCCAGACTGAGAACGAGGGGTCCCACTCTCATCATTAGTTTTCCAACGCAGCCCATTTACCAGATGAAGGAGGAGTGATCCAGCTTCCTTTTTGCCCCATTGGTTAGTGTTTGAAGAGTCAACCACTCGGGATGCACATTGATCTTCTTTGTCATCCTTCTTGTCCCAAGAAGTTTTCCATCCAGACTGAGAACGAGGGGTCCCACTCTCATCATTAGTTTTCTTTTTGCAGCCCATTTACCAGATGAAGGAGGAGATGATCCAGCTTCCTTTTTGCCCCATTGGTTAGTGTTTGAAGAGTCTTCCACTCGGGATGCACATTGATCTTCTTTGTCATCCTTCTTGGCCCAAGAAGTTTTCCATCCAGACTGAGAACGAGGGGTCCCACTCTCATCATTAGTTTTCTTTTTGCAGCCCATTTACCAGATGAAGGAGGAGATGATCCAGCTTCCTTTTTGCCCCATTGGTTAGTGTTTGAAGAGTCTTCCACTCGGGATGCACATTGATCTTCTTTGTCATCCTTCTTGTCCCAAGAAGTTTTCCATCCAGACTGAGAACGAGGGGTCCCACTCTCATCATTAGTTTTCTTTTTGCAGCCCATTTACCAGATGCAGCTTCCTTTTTGCCCCATTGGTTAGTGTTTGAAGAGTCAACCACTCGGGATGCACATTGATCTTCTTTGTCATCCTTCTTGTCCCAAGAAGTTTTCCATCCAGACTGAGAACGAGGGGTCCCACTCTCATCATTAGTTTTCTTTTTGCAGCCCATTTGCAGTCCATTTACCAGATGCAGCTTCCTTTTTGCCCCATTGGTTAGTGTTTGAAGAGTCTTCCACTCGGGATGCACATTGATCTTCTTTGTCATCCTTCTTGTCCCAAGAAGTTTTCCATCCAGACTGAGAACGAGGGGTCCCACTCTCATCATTAGTTTTCTTTTTGCAGCCCATTTGCAGCCCATTTACCAGATGCAGCTTCCTTTTTGCCCCATTGGTTAGTGTTTGAAGAGTCAACCACTCGGGATGCACATTGATCTTCTTTGTCATCCTTCTTGGCCCAAGAAGTTTTCCATCCAGACTGAGAACGAGGGGTCCCACTCTCATCATTAGTTTTCCACAGCAGCCCATTTACCAGATGAAGGAGGAGATGATCCAGCTTCCTTTTTGCCCCATTGGTTAGTGTTTGAAGAATCTTCCACTCGGGATGCACATTGATCTTCTTTGTCATCCTTCTTGTGAGGATAAGAGTGTGTGTGCTTGGGAGGATAAGATACTATCTGCTTTTATGGTAAAGAAGAGTGATTGGCGGGAATGAAAAAAAAAAAAAATAATACCCCGCAACAACGCGCGAAAAATTAACGCCCAAACAAAAATTTTAAAAGCGAAAAATATTAGCTTATGACAATGCCCCGCAGCAACGCGCGGGTAACTATGCTTGTTAATATACATTTTTAATATTAATTTACATATAAAAACTTAGGGTCGACATTGTCGACCCAAAATTTCGAACTAATGTCGACCCTAAAATTGCCACCAAATTCCCCAAAATTTTCACCAAATTTTGAACCACCCGCCACTTTATTATTTCAATGAAAAAAAGTTAGGGTCGACATTGTCGACCCAAAATGTTAAAGAAAATGTCGACCCAAAAAAAAGATTTTATATAAAACATTTAGGGTCGACTATGTCGACCCAAAATGTTAAAGAAAATGTCGACCCAAAAAAAAGAATCTTTGAGTCATAGTTTTATATAAAGATTTTATATAAAACATTTAGGGTCGACTATGTCGACCCAAAATTGTAAAGAAAATGTCGACCCAAGACTGGCAAGATGAGTTATATAGATAGTCTCATAAAATTTTATTCACCTTCTACACCATCTACAACACCACCGCAGCCACCACCCATCGACACCATCTACACCACCACCGCAGCCACCACCCATTGACACCATCTACACCGCAGCCACCACCCATCTACATCCACCACCGCGACACACCACCCACCACGAACCACACTCGCACACGAGCACACGTACCCCACCCACCACCGCAGCCACCACCACTCCTCCTCCTCCTCTATAAGTTTAATTCTTCTTCTTAAATCCTCTAAATGATGATTCTTAAACCCTTTAATCTTGATTAGTTCTTCTTGTTTATTAAAGGTTTGTTTTTATTTTTTAATTTTGTTAATAAATGTTCATAAGCTAATGTATGATGATAAGCTATTGTTATGACAGCTGAGCCATAGCCGAACCACAGCCAAGCCACAGCCGAGCCGCAGCCGAGTCGCAGCCGAACCGAGTCGCAGCCGAACCGAGTCGTAGCCAAGTCGCACCGTTTATAGCCGAGACCAGCCGAGACCACAAACGAAGGTATGCTTTATAAGTTGCTTTACATGTGGTTGAATCGTGCTGTGGGAAAATGGTTTAATTTTTGATGTGGTTTTAGTTTAACGTCGACTTAGTGGATTAAATGCCTCCTGTTGTGATTTAGGTTTGATTCAGTTAATATGTTGTAGAACTTGTCCATGTGGTTATATATGTAACCAAGTGTTTATAAGCAAATCCAAACAACCCTTTAACAACTTATAAGCTGTTTTTAACCAGCTTATAAGCTGTTAAAGGGTTGTTTGGATTTGCTTATAATCCACATATATTCTTAAGTGATTAATTTGTTTTAGGAATGTTTTAGGATTTTAGTGATTAATTTCGGAAAATCCCCGTCCGAAGTTAATCAACCTATAGAAAACCCGTCCGAAATTAATTTATTAGAAATTAATTTCGGAAAGTCCCCTGTTTGGGTATAATTGGTTTACTATTTGAGATGATTTCGACAGTGTTTCTCCTTTGTTTTATATATTAAAAAGATTTTAATAAATAAAAAAGTGTAGGGTCCCCAATGTCGACTCCAGAATTTCAAAGGGAATGTCGACCCAAGTTAAGTCCAACTTTTTGTGAAATAATGGGTCCCCACAGTCGACTCCATAAAATACAAAGGAATATGTCGACCCAAAGAATTTTAGGTCGAGAAATTTGGATCGAGAACTTAGGGTCGAAATTATCGACCCTAAGTACTTTGGGTCGACACCCTTTGTAACTTAAGGTCGAAAATGTTGACCCTAACCCCTTATATTGTTGTAGTGATTGTACTCTATATATGTATTCGGTTATGAGGGTTAATGAGATCCGACACATTTATTATCCTACATGGTATCAGCCATCGTAGATCCAAAACCCTAAAACACTACTCTTCAGCTACATCAATCTTCCTGTTCATTTTTTTGTCGATCGTTGGTTTATTCGATAACCAGTCGACCTGTGTGGTTTGTTTATGGTTTGTCGATCCTTGGTATAATAGGTTAACCAGTCGACATTTATATTTTTTTAGGGTTGATCGTTGGTGTTAATACAAATAATGTCTAAAAACGTTATTTATATTTTTTGACCTCTCAACGTTTTGATAATAACAAAATGCAAAAAGGTTTACGATAAAATTAAACGTTTACAAATTATTAATCGTAAAATTTCATTTCTAAGATTAGTGATCACCTAAGGTATGAACAAACAAATCATTAAGCATGATTAGTGATCAAGAAAATATTTTTCTCTCATCCATTACATTTTTACAAAAGATTTTCACAAAATTAATTATACAAAATATTTTCTAATTAAAAGAAAAGTTTTATTAAAAACTTAAAATTCAAATTTTTCCTCCAAAACGGAAACTTCTACACCAGATACAACTTTCCCCACAAAAAGATAAAAAAAAGGAAGCGGAGTCTAGGTGGCGGCCCCCTTATAGGCCTGGCGGCCCCCTTATATATATGGGACCGCCGGGACCGCCACCAGTTACCGTTAATTTTCCCTGTCTATAAATACTGGTCCACCCCTTGCTGAAAATCATTCCTCTTTGCACGAAATTTTTCAGTCTCTTCTTTCTCTCTCTAAAACTTCTTTCTCTCACTAAAACTCTTGATCACTAACATACTTAGATCTTGTTTCAAGTGATCTTATCTTATCTTCTTCATCTCATCTCTCCTCTCTATCAAGTGCAAGAGAAGAACACTCGTATTCGCCAAGAAACGAAGTGTTGATTAGTGATCTCTCCTCTCTTCTTCTAAGTTCTAAATCTCTATTGTAATTATCTTGTGTATTTGTGTGATTCAGATATTATGTAGATCCGATAGTGTAGATCTTGTGAGTGTGTATATCTTGTGAAGTGGTAGATTGGTTCTAGCTAAGATTAGGACTCGACATTTAGCTTAGTGTCAGAAAATAACGTAAGCGACGTGTAAACGGTTTTCTCCGCCTAAAGGGAGCTTGTTGACATAGTGAAATCTCGAGTCAGATACTCAAGGGGTGGAGTAGGGCGAAGAGGTGCTTCGTAGCCGAACCACTATAAAATCTTGGTGTCTTAGTTTGGTTGTTTCTTTCCTTATCTCTTTACATTATTATTGTTGTTATCTAGTTCTAGTTTAGATAGTTATTGCTTGTTCATATTGTGAATTGGTTAAACATATAACTCGGATCTAAACATTTTTGAAAGTAAACTTTTAAAACGTGTAAACTATTCAACCCCCCCTTCTAGTTTTCACAAGTCTATAACATTGTGGGAACAAATGAGAAGAGTTTTTATAAACAGATTCTTTCCACCTTCGTTATTCGAATGTCTTTTACTCGAAATCAGAAATTTTGTTGAAACTAGAAGGGGGGGGGGGTTAAATAGTTTTTACCGTTTTAAAATTAAAACATAGATTGTAAATATTAAATCAAAGAGGAGTGACATTTTAATTTGCATTTCGCGAATTAAAAATGCTTAAAGTACTTCGGATGAAGCCGAATACGTAAGCGCCAGAAAGGCATGTCAACAAGCACTATGGATGAAACAAGCTCTCATCATTCGACTATAGACGTATGACATCGACACGTACCCTTAACAAGTGAGATAACAAAGGCGCGATTGACTTACAAAAACCCGCAACACTCTCTGTAGCCAAACACACGAAATACGTCACCAACTTTCATCGTGATAATGTCCAAAAAGGACATAACTCAATCGAAAAAGTGCCCGCCCTCGACAATATTCTGACACATCCTTAATAAACCCTCTAAACGTGTAAATCATTTAAAACTATTCTACGTCTCGGTTTATGAATGATGGAACACATTCATAAATCAACTTGTCCCGCTCGTTTCTTCTGTCTCAATTCTATCTGTGTTCCAATCAATGTCGTGACAACTTGAATACTTCATCCGAAGTACTTTAAGCTTTTTAATTTCGTCGAGATGCCAATTAAAATGTCACTATCCCTCCTCTTTGTAGCGCGAAGAAGAATGTCAAAACTGATCCAAAACTTTTGTTAATTACAATGAATCCAAAATAGTTATATACAAATCTTTGGCCAAAGAAAAGAATATAAAGAATTTTTCCATGTGTAACACGCAAAAGAAATTTGGAAAACTTTGTTAATCACCCAACAAGTAAAAGCCAAGTCAAGATAAATAAGAACGACCTTTTGGTTCATCAATAATATGGAACATTGCATCATATCGAAGACGATATAGTGCTTTTGCAAGATTTAATGACTATTATTACTAGTCTTAAAGGCTCTTGATGAAGGTTATTCTAGTAAAAAACTAAGGGAAGTTACTTGGGCTCTACACTCCTAAATGGAGAGCAAAGGTTACGGCGATTGAAGAGTTCAAAGACTTAACATCACTATCTCTTGATGAACTTATCGGGAACCTCAAAGTTCACGAAATGATCATCAAGAAAGATTCCGAAATAGTCAAAGCAAAAGTTGAAAGGAAATCTATTGCTTTAAAGGCTAAGAAAGAATCTTGTGATGAAGAGTGTTCGACTTCTGGTAGCAAAGACGAAGAGTACGCCATGGTGGTAAGAGACTTCAAGAAATTCTTTAAAAGAAAAGGTAGATTCGTGAGACAACCTTGGAACGACAAAAAGACGTTCCAAAGAAGCCGTGATGACAAGAACGGTAAAAGTGATAAAAAAATGCTTTAGATGCGGCGACCCGAATCATCTTGTTGGAGAATGTCCAAAACCACCGAAAGATAAGAACCAAAGAGCTTTTATCGAAGGCTCTTGGAGCGATAGCGGTGAAGAAGATGATGCGAAGGTCAAAGATGAAACGTGTCTTATAGCTCATGCATCAAGTGAGGTATGTCCCGAGTCATCTTTACTTAGTCTGATGAAAACTCATTCAATAGATATTTAGCTTAGACAATGAATATGAAAGTTATGCAAAATGAGTCTAAAAGATAATCACAAGACAAAAGGTTAAAAGCTACTAAATAGTCTAGAAAACTACAGAGCTTAAGAATTAAAAGATAAATTATCACACTCGAGAAAAACAAGGGAGTTTGATCCGATTGTGCAAAGTGTCATAACGCTTAAAATTAAGAATAAAAACTCAAAAGACAGAGTTACACTAAAAAATAAATTTGGAAAAGAGTACTCATGCTTAAATGAAATGTTAATAGTCAAAAACCCACCGATGAAAACTAGTTTAGGTTTAATTCAGTGAAGCATCATCTATATAACTAAGGAATAAAATTTGTGAAAGCTCAAAAAGGTGTCCTATGACTAGGTCCCATAAATATGGGCGGCCTCCAAAGTGCCCAGGCGGCCCCCAAAATAATTATGGGACCGCCACCAGCAACGCCTGAATCTGAGAAAAGTTTCTTTTTCAAAATTATTTTTGGGTGCTCAACAAAACACATAATTGTAAACAAAGCCAAAGTATTCCGTGTGCTAGTACAATGAAGTTAAAAACATTCTATACAAGCCATTTCAAAGCCTGGAGTTGATTTTCGAACCAAACATTAGATAAAAAAAAAACTCCACCTCCTAGAAGATCAATAAAAATTTATCCACGTGCCCAAAACACCACAACCAAAAAAGAAACATGGTCAACAAAATCGACCGTCATGGCTTTCCCCGTAAGTGGAACAACTTTCCACGTCAAAGGTAACATGCCATGTAAATGTGATTCTCCCATTTTCCTCATCCAACCAATTTGCATCAATGTAAATGTTTAGCACTAACAATTTTGGACCCATGAGATATTAGGGACCAAATGTTTGAGTCATTGTACTATATAAATAGATGTGCCTTGGTGCCTACTTGGAGCCCAGACATTGGAATCATGGATGGGCGGAGCTCAAACATATGACAGGAAACCGAAACTCTTTCTCTACTTACAAGCATACAATAGAGGTAACATCATTTTGGTAGTAATCTTCGCGGTAACATCATTGGCAATTGTACGATTTCTAATGACTCTCTCAAAATAGATAATGTAGAACATGTGATAACTTAGATTGAACTTGCTAAGTATAGCAAATATGTGACAATAAGTGTAGAGTAACTTTCTCTGAACATGATAGTGAAATCACTAAGGATGGTAAAGTCATAGGTAGAGGTATTAGGAAGAAAGGATTATATGTGATGAAATTCGGAAATAAGCCAAAGGATTGCAAAATTTGTTTCGAGCAACGCTTGATGAAAATTCCAATTGTGGCATAGGAGATTAGTCACATAAACATGCTGTCTCATTCAATCGTTTATCTTCAAGAGGAATTAGTTAGAAACCACCTAAGCATAAGTATGATCACATTGTGTGATGCTTGCAAAATGGGAAAACAAGCTCACGCTAGTCACAAAGCTAAGAATATAGTCTCAACGACTAGATGCTTAGAACTTCTCCATATGGATCTTCTTCGGTCCATCCGCCGTACGGAGTTACGGAGGAAACCGTTACACCCTAGTCATAGTAGATGACTACTCTAGGTATACTTGAACTAGATTTATTAAGGATAAAACCGAAGCTTTCGATCAATTCGAAATATTTAGTAGGAAAATCCAAAACCAATTAGGTTGTTCAATAGTGTCAATAAGAACCGACCACGATAGAGAATTTGATAATGAGGTGCAATTTGGAGAGTTTTTTGAAGTCAATGGAGATTTACACACAATTTCCTCCGCCCACGCACTCCTCAATCAAATGGCATGGTCGAAAGGAAAAATAGGACACTTCAAGAAATAAGTAGGACTATGTTGAATGAGCAATCGTTACCTCAAAAGTTTTGGTGTAACACCGTAGATACTTCAACATACATTCTCAACCAAATTCTCATTAGAGCCATTCTAGGAAAAACACCTTACAAATTAAAGAGGTAGAAACCTTACTTAGATTATTAAAGAGTGATTGGAATCAGTGCCTTCATTTTTGAAAACCAAACACTACCTTTACCAAGATATGACCCAATTCATACAACTGTGTCTTTGTTAGGATATTACTCAAAATAGTAAAGCCTACACATCATCCTAAACAAACACAAGTACTAGGAAAGTCAAGAAATCACTTAACGTGACATTCAGGTATGAAACTCTTCCACCCACTAAACATCACCCTTGGTATATGACTAAGATGAAATAAGAAGCAATTAAGGTCACCGAAAAGAAAAACCTAGAAATGACATTGTGGATAAACTTTAGAGACTGATGAAATTAGTCAACAATAAAGAATTAGGAACCATCCATTAGAAAAGTCATAGAAACCTTAACCAAAGAATCCTTAGATCACAAGCCCAAACAAAGTACTTTCTTTTGTTTATATCAACAATAAACCCAGAATATAATGAAGCATTAGGAATGAAAGTTGGATAAGTCGCCATGCAATAAAGAAATACATCAATTAGTTGCTAACGACGATTGGGAGTTAGTTCCACAACCTAGAATATGACATCATAAAGTAACTAAGTGGGTATATAGAAATAAGTTAGCTGAGAACCGCTGTTGTTTCCTCAAAATAAGGCTAGGTTATTTGGCTCAAGGCTATAATCAACAAGAGGCATCGATATGATGAAACTTATCTCCGGTTGCAACTTGAGTCTTATTAGGATATTTATTATCTTATGCTTGTGCCTTAGGTTTAAACCATTACCAAATGGCAGTAAAAAAAGTGCCTTCTTGGAAACGGTTTTGATCAATGAGGAGGTATACCGTGCACAACCTTCGGTATTCATTGATTTCTAAAAACCGATCAGTTTATAATTAAAAGAAAGCTTTTATATTGGTCTTAAACAAGCACCCAAACTTGGTATGATATATTAAAAGCTTTCCTTTAACTAAACATAGATATAAAATGGAATGAGATAATAATCTTTTTAACTAAAGAAGAAAAGTTCAAATCTCATCATTGTTCAAATATATGTCGATGACATAATATTCGATTCGACTTGTCAAGACATATGTGATGAATTTGCCAAAATCATGCATGACGAGTTCGAGATGAGCATGATGGGTGAACTTAACTTCTTCCTTGGATTACAAATAAAACAAATGGAAGACGGTATTTTCTTTAATCAATCTAAGTATATTAAAGAAATCTTAAGAAATTTGGGTTAGAAGATTCTAAACCAATGAAAACCCCCATGTCCTCGATACTAAACTCACAAAAGATAAAGAGTGAGTCGGTAGATAGTACCAAGTATCGAGACATGATAGGTAGTTTATTATACCCAACGGCAAGTAGGCCCGATATCATGTTTAGTTCTGCCTTGTGCCCGCATTCCAAGAGAGGCTCCCCAAAACCTCTCAAGCCTTGAAGCGAGTTAAACGCATCTTCGATACATTAAAGGCACTACCACTTTAGATATGTTAATCCTAAGGGAACTGACATTAGCAACAGTAGTATAAATGCCAGACTCTGATCACTGCGGGAGATTATTAGTTAGGATCGAAAGAAGCACTAGCGTAATTTGTACATCGTGGGATGTTTGTATAAACATATTGGTTTCTCAAGAAACAAACCGCTCTTGCTATATCCACTACCGAAGCCGAATACGTAAGCGCCGGAAAGGCATGTCAACAAGCACTAATGGATAAACAGCTCACACCGACAACGACGTACAACTCGATGACGTCCTCCTCATGTGAATAACAAAGGCGGGGGATTGAACCTTAGCAAAAACCCCAAACCCGGAGCAACACTCTCGTACCAAACACATTGAAATACGTCACCACTTTCTTCGTGATAATGTCCAAAAAGGACGCTAGAATAAGATATCTCAATGGAAAAAGTGCCGTATGTCGACAATATTGCTGACATCCTTACTAAACCTCTTAAACGTGAATTGTTTAACTATCTACGTCTTGGTTTAGGAATGATGGAACACATTCCATAAATCATCTTAGTCCGCTTCTTCTTCTGTCTTAATTCTAGTCCGTGTTCCATTCTGTGTCGTGACAACTTGAAGTTACTTCAACCAAGTACAGAGGGCGGGCCCCTATATCCACACGGCCCCCTAATATATTTGGGACCTACCAGACATTATGGGACCGCCATCAGCAGACTCCCATATTTTTACACTTTGTCAAAAAAAAATCAAACCACAAAAACAAACACCCCTTTCGTGCTGCCATTAACGAACTCGACCAAAACCACTCAAAAATTCAAAATCACCCATCAAAACACAAATTGAAGATAAAATCAACACCTACAATCATTCACAACATCTTAGAGATCATCAATTGTAAGTCATTTCATATATTTTCTTTTAATTTGAGTCTAGGGTTCATGATGAACACCAAAAATTGAAATTGAGGATTTTCGATTTTTTCTTTCAATTTTGTACAATTAAGACTACTAGGATATAATGTATAACTAATATGCTTCCTATAGACATAGGATATGCTTACATTAGTGAATTGTTTTTGAAAAATTTATTTCGAACCAAAACCCTAATTTTATTTTCAAATCACTCATGTTAGGAACACAATAAAATTGTGGTTATGCATTGTCAATACTACTTAAAAACGTTTTCAAATACATGCATAATGATCTCATGAACCACAATTTCAGAGATACAAATTCATATGTAATTTATTGACCATTTGGATAGAAAATCAAATAAGGAGCGTTGGGTTACTCATTAGATTATTATATTTAGGTCGAGTTAACGCTACTCCACATTTGTTACATCTAGGCCACACTAGGCATCGAACTCAAAATATCAACACATATGCAGTTATTAAAGTATGATTTGATATGTTTAATTTAGGTAAACAATGCTCCAATTACCTACAACTCATCAAAAGACCCCGAAACTACATTTCACTCATATTAAATGAATTTAAATAACCCTTAAGAAACACACTTGCAAATCCTAAAAAATGATACTTTCATGAGGGTAGGGTTGTAAGTCAAAACTTTGAAAACATGAGTCATATCCGTGCAAAGTTTGAATCAATTGACTTTGATTGTTTGTTAAACTTAAACGAACAAACTGTTTCTCATTTTGTTCTAGAGTTTTATAGTCAACTAACTTTTGATTATAACTCCATGGGTCAATTTGTAGTCAACTTTATTATAAAAGTAAGTCTTTCTCTCTCAACCTGAGGAATTTGTCAAATCTTATAGATACATAAAGGTCATGCATCACATACCGACATGTGGTCACTCGACTACTTGTCAATAAGTGTTCCGAGTAAAGGTTGTTATAAAACCACTCCTCCATCTCCAAGTGTCATCAAGTCTTTCATTAAAATTCCTAGACAAGGTCAAGTCACTCGTACTAAAAACAAGAAACCATTAACGGTCGACAAAAACAAATCTAACTCGCGAGATTCAACTCAAAAAACCATAAGGTGATAACATTCGTGAAAATGCATTTGTTCTAGCAGTATAATGATCATGTCTTCGCTGTCCTTTGTCCATATCTTTATTGCATTGAAACCTTCACATCGATAACAATATTGCATTCTTTTGTTCTCAAAAGAAGGGAAAAGACTCAAAGCAAACTCTAAGGAACGCTTAACTCTTACCTTATGGAATACTTTTGACTAGATTGTTCAAACATGTTGTGTTTGTCTTTCTCGAGCTAGCAATTGATAGCTACATCTCACATGATCGAGTCATGCATCCCCTCGCTCCTCATTATGAGAGAAAGACGCGATCGATCGTACAATTAAAGACCTACGGTGAGTCAAAAGCTACTCCCTCCTCCACCACTCTAAATCATCCATCCTCATCTCATCCGTTAGATGATCCCATTAATGAAAATGATGATGAATCTTTTCATTCCAATCCTTCCTCTCTTTCTCAAAACATCCCTTCCTCATCAAATGATGTCTTTAGAGTCCATCAAAATCCTCCTCATGAAAGTCATTACTTGAACACCCATCTCTCCAAAACTAATAGTTCCCCCCCCTCAAAAAACTTCAACAAATAGGATGCCCCACCGAGAAGGGTTTAAGGTCAATTGGACAAGCTCTCAAGAACATGATGGGTGGAAAACAGAAGTAAACATGTTGGCACAACTACTAAAAACTATGTTGTGATTTTATCATCACTCTGTCTAATACATTATAATCTTTTCTATTATTAGAATAGAATGCAAATGTCATTTGCATTTGACTTGGATAATTTTCTCTATTCTATCAACCTTATATGACTAGCAAATTTTATGAATATGGCATGCGAAAAATGCCACTACTTACTAAATGATTCGTATGTTTGAATAGAACTACATATTATTGCTTGAACTGGTTGATTCTTGAATTAGGTAGATGCCGAAATCACTGGACTTAAGAAAAAAGGAAAACTGGAAATTTTCTTGCTTCTAGAAAGCGGCCCCCTTATATACCCGGTGGCCCCGCAATATATTTGGGACCGCCTCGTGATATGGGACCGCCACCAGGGGAAAAGAAAATTTTTGAGTTTACTTCTTTTTCTATATCTTGACCCTTCTACTTACATCCTCAAGCTGTCATTTCCTTGTTTGGCTAAACCATATTTGACATCCTCTTCCATCCACACCATGCTTTGCCATGTTATACTATCCTTTCCATTATTTAAATCATCAACTCTCATACCCACACACCTACCTTATTCTCTTCCCTTCATCAATCAATCTCTTCTCATACCACCATAGTCAAACTTCCTATAGAAAACTAAGATGTCCGTTTAGACGAAGTAATGGAAACGCAAAACATCCACTCCAAAATCATCACCTCCTTCCTAAAATGACTCACCTCCTCTTCCTCCGAGAGTCTACTTACAATCTCCTTCTCCTTCACCACCATCTTACAATCCTTTAAGAGATCAAATGATCAACCAACTATCCCACAAACATTTTCACCATTCTTGATCAAAACTAATCCATCCAAATGCCTACATCATGCACCACCTTCACCACCACCACACCAAATCAACCTCCTCTCAGCTTAAGTTAATTTCAACTTAAGTTTTGTCATTGTTGCAAGTTTACTAAACACCAATTTCACTCCTGAGAAAAGAAATCAACTTCATTCACTTTTTTCCTAACCCCGTCCCATAA
Source organism: Tanacetum coccineum (assembly GCA_026074375.1). Classification (NCBI taxonomy): domain Eukaryota; kingdom Viridiplantae; phylum Streptophyta; class Magnoliopsida; order Asterales; family Asteraceae; genus Tanacetum; species Tanacetum coccineum. Next base: position 34,230 of record BQNB010048528.1, read on the forward strand.
CCATCCAAACCCCGTATCCCCCATATCATTGTCACCACCCCTTCTTATCCCTCTTTAATAATCACTCTTATAATGATTAATCACCTTAAAAATTGATACTTTCATCTTTTAAATAATGCATCAATCTACCTTCAAGAATTCACTAGTGTAAGAACTATGCCTAATATGTCAAATAATAAAAAACAACTTATCAATTATGTAATGATTCATAACAAATGTTTTATGAATATTGTCTTAGCTCTATTAGATCTAAGTTTTATTTTATGCTGTATAAATGTATTGCATTTGCTATTGAAACGATTATTCTTTTTGGATTGAATGAAATTCTACGTTTGGTGAACTAACAAATTAAAATGTTTTAACATTAAAAAGAATTTTGTCTTGCACATGTACTTCTAACTTTGTTTGTACAAAACCATTTTGTAAGACGATCTCTTGTGCCCCTGAACAAGGGGGAGTATACATCAAGGGGGAGTCTAAATAACGTAGATTTCTTTCTTCCTACAACAACTTGACGATCATCCTTTTTGAATTCGACAAAAAGGGGGAGAAATGGAACAAAACTCATTAATAATTTTGTAACTATTAATTTTATACAAAATAGAGTTATATTTTGGTCATCATCAAAAGGGGGAGAATTGTTACTCACAAATAATGTCGTAAAGAAACGTTATTTATCTTTTTTCGACCTCATCAAACGTTTTGGATAATAACAAAATGTAAAAAACTTTACGATATAAATAAAACATTTGCAAATTATTATCGTAAAATTCCATTCTAATATTAGTGATCACTTAAGGTAAGAACAAACAAATCATTACGCATGATTAAGTTTGGGGGGGAATTATAAAAATATTTTTTTCTCCTCATCAATTTACATTTTTACAAAAGATTTCACAAAATTAATTATACAAAATATTTTCTAATTAAAAGAAAAGTTTTATTAAAAACATAAAATTTGAAATTCAAATTTCCCCCCAAAACGGAAGCTTCTACACCAGATACAACTTTCCCCACAAAAAGACAAAAAAGGGAGCGGAGTCTAGTGGTCGGCCGCCCCCCTTATAGCCTAATAAGCAGCCCCTTAAATAAATATGGGACCCGCCACCCGTGTACCGTAGGCTTTTCCAGTCCTAGAAATACTAGTCCACCCCTTGCTGAAAATCAGACCTCTTTGCATGAAATTTTTCAATCACTTCTTTCTCTCTCTAAAACTTCTTTCTCTCACTAAATATCTTGATCACTAACATCTCTTGATCTTGTTTCAAATTGATCTAATCACTCTTCTCATCTCATCCCGCTCATTCAAATGCAAAGAAGAATACTCGTATCGACAAGAAACGGAAGTGTTACTTATGATCGCATTCCTCTTTTCTTCTAAGTACCAAACCTCCATTGTATTTATCTTGTGTATTTGTGTGATTCGGATATTGTGTAGATCCGATAGTGTAGAATTTGTGAGTGTGTATATCATGTGAAGTGGTAGATTGGTTCTAGCTAAGGATTAGGAACACGACATTAGCTTATTGTCGGAAAATAACATAAGCTGACGTGATAAAAACGTTTCTCCGCCTAAGGGAAGCTTGTTGACAGAAGTGAAATCTTGAGTCGAATACTACTCGGGAGTTGGATAGGATGTGAAGAGGTGCTTTCAAATGAGAAGAGCTTTTATAAACAGATTCTTTCCACCTTCGTTATTTAACCGTCTTTTACTCAAAATCAGAAATTTCTTTCAAAACGAATGTTAAAGTCTAACCGAAGCCTGGTTACGACTCAAGAACATGCTTTGAAAATGCCATGGGTACGGTCTGACCAAAGTAGAAATTATTCAAAGATTCTATCAAGCTTTTCAATTTCTTGAAGATAAAGTCCTTTTCGAATGGTTGCCTATAAATTATTCAAAGATTCTATCAAGCAATCCTGGACGTAACTACTAGAGGAATCTTCCTCTATAAAAGTCCAAATCAAGCTTTTCAATTTCTTGATGACAAAGTCCTTTTCGAACTTGATTGATCCAACAAACTCCAAATGAAACCCACTCAAAAATCTGTTGCTTTGGCCGATGAAAGTAATATTAATGATTATAACTCTCGATTAATGGAAAATTTGAAAGCTCTAACAATAAAAATAGATTCTCAATTCCAGGGCTTAAAAGAAGAGATGCATGAGATGCGTAAAAATTATAATAACCACGGAGGTAACCACGCTTCTAAAACAACATGAACGATGACACGCCGATGTGTGAACGTCATGAAGAAAATTACATCCAATATGAAGGTTATCAAAACTAAAATTCTCATGATTCGTATTTCTACCAATCCCATCATGATCTTAATGAATCTAAGAAATCGCTCACAGAATTAAACAATGATGTGAAAAATGATCTCGAAGATTTCAAAAGCTGTATCCATAGCATGAGAAGTGTTCATGATAAACTTTTTGACAGAGACAATCAATCTAAAACAGATCTCGAAAAATTAATCACCAAATTCTTGGAAGGTTAAAGAGTTTTGAATATGTTTGTCAAGAACAATGTTAACGATATAATTATAAAAATGAAGCAAAACGAAAAGAATTGCCAAACTATATATAAAAATATGGAAAGAAAGATTGATGAGTGCGCAAAGTCTCAAAACGTCTCTCCAGAACAGACCGATATGACTGAACCACCACCTCCTCCTCAAGCTCACACCTAGCACGTGAATGCCGTTTTCACCGGGAGTGGAAAGTCCGATGATTCTCCGACAAATCAAAAAGATCCACTGATTGTTGGTCAATAATATACGTAATAATATTCAACGTATAGAATATTCCAAAACTACCCTTGAGGACAAAGGTAGTAGGAAAAATCTTACAAAAATACTACACGTTTTAACCGGTAAGTGATTACCGGGTCGTTTTCCTAAAGATTTATGAAATTGAGACCATGTTTGTTATTTGGACAATGATTTGAATTGGTTTGAAGATTATTTGTTTTTTAAAATCCTAATAGTGAGCAAATTAAGAGACAATTAAACCTAACTACAAGAAGTCAATACGGAAAAGTAAATTTTAACTAAAAACGCAAAACGAGAACCTTAAACGGGACCTAAAAACCCTAAATTATTAAAATTAAGCCTAAAATGGTCTTTTTGGTTTTTATAAGACTTAATTGACTAAAAATTTAAAACAAAGAAAACTAGACTAAAAACGAAATAGATTTGAGCTTGAAAACACTAAAAAGGTGAACGGGAATGAATCACGTTCTTTAAAAAATAAAATTTTGCAATTTAAACCCTACGGAAGCAAAACTAATTTTCCTAGAAACTATATGACAAAAGAAAATTTAAAAAAAAAATTATATTTCTTTTGACTTTTTTATAATTTTTTATGAATTAAAAACGATTTTAATGAAATTAAATGATTAAAAATACTAAACTATTTATAAAAATTCTGGAAAAATTATGAAAAGTAGATTGAACAATGAGGAATCTAAGAAAAATAAGCTCGAGAAAACAACTTATCGAATAAGCTGTGAAATAAGCTAAAACAACTTATTATACTAAAAGGCTAAAAGGTGTATAAAAATTAAGTGAGAGAAGATCCTAACAGATGAGCTAGTGTAACATAATGGTTAAGGGTGTGGGATAAAAACACTTGGTGATGGTGGTAGAGGTCTCGGATTCAAGTCTTGCTCACCCGGGGATTCCCACTATCCCAAGTGTTTTTGTTTTGGCCATTTTTTATAAATTTTTAGAAAACTTAAAAATAAGCACTTTTTACAAAGACATTTTATTTTATAAAGCACAAATAAGCTCTAAAATAAGCTAAACAAGGCAGAATAACCTTAAAAACTACTAAGTCCTAAAAACTAACTGTTTTCATTTTTTTAAGGAGAATAAGCAAACGAAAATGACAAATAAGCTCAAACAGACAATAAGCTACGTCTAAAAAGCACATAAGAACAAATTATAGGCTAGATAGATAGAAAAGCTAAAAGGGCTTAAAATCACTTAAAATTCACACTAGAAAGCAAATAAGCTCAAATAAGCTTATAGCAAAACCAAATAAGCTAAAATGGGTTTATACTAACCTAATAAGAAAATCTAAGCAAGAATTAATCAAAATCAATAAGCAATAAGCACTTATGGTGTAAAAACTGTTAACCAAACAGTCCCTAAGGGTATCTTTGAGCTTATATTTCAATAAGCTATAAGATCCTTATGGCTTATTAAGCTATACCACCTTAAAACCTGACCAATAAGCTACTTTGAATAGCTTTTTAAAATTATTTTGAAACTCAAATGACCAATTAAAAAGCTAAGTAAAAACTGCTTATGTACTCAGCATGTTCTGAGTTTATTTTTGCTTTGAAAAGACAAACTACTAAATTAAAACTTAAAAACAGATTACTAGATAAGCTAATTTTAACAAAATAAACTCAAACATATGAAATCTAGCCTAAAATCTACTAGTGTGCTAAATACCAAACCCTAACAACTACTATTACCATCTGATAATTAAGCTAGAAAAAGTCCTTTTCTATAATCCTAACTGATGCAGTTTGCACAATTATGACCAAATCTTAACTCTAACAATTGCAGACTAAGAGAACTTACTTCTAAACTTATATGACATTAAACTAGGAGCAAATTAACTATCAATTCTAGCTAAAAACAAACAAAACTTAACAAGCTTAAGGATTTGAGCTTAATGACTCAAATTTATAACAGCTATCATAAATATTATCAATACTAGATTAAACCTACAAGAAACTTTAAATCCTGATTTCATAAACCTAGAAATGAGATTTAAAATGGATCCAAAAGGCCAAATGGCTTATGACAGTACTAACTTTAGTTAGTACTTTCAATAACCAAACACCCCTTTAAAATACAAAATCTCATTATAAGCTTATGAAAATGCAAATAAGAGCTCAAAACTAAGATACCAAATACTATAGAGCTAAAAACAGACAAAATGAACAAAATCAAATAAGCAAATAAGCCAGAATCAATAATCTAACAACTATGCTATATTTTTTGGTTTTTGACAGATTTATAAAAAGAATAAATGAAAACTAAGATCTAAACTAACTAAAGAACATATTAAGCATTAAACAACAAATAAAAGTATAAATAAGCTAATTAAAATAGTAATAAGCAAATATAAGCAGTTATAAGCTAATAATGCAAAATTAAGCTAAAATTATAAAAAGGGGACTTACAGGAGCCTCTGCTTAAACGAGGCTTATCAAATGCTCTTATGAGCTATCAACAAGCTCTAGCTTATCACAAGGATAAGCTAGTAAAGTCTTGGAAACCCATCCATTTTTTGTTTCCCTTCCATTTCATAAGCTGTGGTAATATTTGGGAGTGGATTTGAATGTCATTAAGTCTATGAGCAAAACTAAGTGAACACTAGCTTGAGTAGTTAAAATGACAGCTTATTGAGATTTAACAGGTTATAAAACGAGCTTATTAGATCATAATGAAAACACATCTTAATAATTGAACATTGAAAAAACTAACTTTTATTAATTCAAACAGTTGAGTACAAACTTAATAAAGAAAAATCACATTGATTTTAAAGACCATAAGCTAAATACAACTTTTAAGCTGAAATTACAATAATAAGCTAATATTACTCTAAGTTACTCTAAAAACTATATCTCCATCTCTATCTCCTTTGCTGTGAGTGAGAAGGTCTTGTATTTATAGCTGAGAGAGAAGCTTCTAGGTCTCTCAACATACTCCTCCAAGCTTTGATCTCGTCCCTTCCTTTAATGCCAATCATTGGATCCTTTGTTTAAGCCGTTGGATCAAATAAGTGAGCACACGGATTGCCAGCGTGGCAATCCGTGTGTCAGAGTACTTGTGCTTCTTTAGCAAAAGATTTAGTGTAAAATTTCCATTCCTTGTGTGTTTCCTTGACTCCACGTGCCATACCCTTGTCCCAACTTGACCAATGAGGGAGCTTGATGATGTATCCTTTTGCCAGCTCATAGCTTAGTACTCGAATCTTGATGCCACATCATCAATTTGAATTAACCCTTTGATTTTGACGGGTAATTGATTAAAGAAGATGATGAATAGTAAAAAGGGACTCACGCCCTTTTTAACTGTTTTTGAAAGTTGGGTAAATTTGACCAAGGGAGATGTTTTAACTTGGGCCCGGGTATAAAAGGAATGGGCTTGGTTATAAGGGTTTTGTTATAAAAGACTAACAACCGTTAGTCCTTTATTAATAAAAGGCTAACAGTGTTAGGGTTTTTATGGTATTTTGAGGATTTTGTCTTTTATGGGTTGACCAATGGTTGACCAAGGGTTGACTTTTGATGACCTTTTGCTAGAAACTTCCGGCTCTTGTGCACTCTATCCGTTCCCGTGTCCGTGTTTGTCCGGCTTTGACCGTTTTCTTGTGATTTTTGCACTATCCGTACCTACACATTCATAAACAACAAAATACACAAATACAAGTATATTTTTTGCACATTTTGATCATTTAAGGGCTATTTTGGATATAATAAGGATATGTGATTTCTCACATATCATCGGGTGAATGCTCTTTAAGGCAGGACCAAACCGTTTACTTCAGGAATGTTAAAAATCTTTTTTATACCATTTCTTAGGCTGTGATGATTTGGTGTATTGCTCTTTCTTAATTTACCGACATTTGTACACCTTGCGAAATCTAAGCTGAGCCAGAAAAGAAATTGTACATTTTTTGTATTTACAATGTTTGATTATCATTAACTATACACATTGATATCGGTGTGCGAAGGGTGGGAAAAATAGGGAACAAGGTATCTATGAGGATTGCATTTGGGGATTGTGTTAACATCCATGCAGTTATCGTGGAGAGCCTTTATACTATTTATCTCATCCCCTTCACACGACACCATTGCGTCCAACTGAGTTCTTATCCTAAATACAAAACGTTTAATTTTGTAGGATTCTGTTCCCTGATTTGCTTGCTAAAGTCATACATACTTTGCCTTAAACCCGCGTATAACCTCTAACTCAGCTTCCCTTTAACTCAGATTCCCTCTAGCTCACTAGAAAGTATGACGTATTTTATGAGTGTACCTACCAAGGTTGGTATATTGGTGAGGTAACCTAACTGTGATTGTAGTTGCAGCTAGGGCAGGTGTTAGCCTAACAAAATATGAGCGTCATTACATGTTGATCCCACGCCTTGCTCGATTCTTTATGATATAAAGAGTTTGTTACCTTGGAAGAATCCAAAATAACAAAGATTGAGACTTTGTATGTATACCAAAGTGTATGCGGAATCTACACTTTGATACTCTAGAGAAATTTATAAATGAAACAGTAATGACTAAAACACACAATGAACACAAAACTCACTGCTTCAATATTAAATTCCCCAAACTAAGTGATTGTGTGTCCTCACGTAATATTATATGCTCTAAAACCAAATACCTCAAAAACTTCCCCAAACTAAATCTTTGAAAAGTAGCAAAGACTTTTGTAGGGAAGTTTAAGAAATCACAAGTTTTAAAACACCCCATTTTCAAAACTTTTTCCATTTTTTTAAGTAATTACCTAGAATATTCTGACTTTCGTTATTTCCATAACCGTTAGGGATCATAGAACAAGATGCATTTCGATCCGAGAATGCCCCAAAAAGGATAAATTCATCGTCCCCGACTTTTCACTTATCCAAACCAAGCTTAAAACGAAATCACAGTTAAATATCAGTTTAAGATGCTAACACTACTCATATTTGCAACTTGTGAACTTTTCACTCCCGACAATTATTATATCTTAGGCGAATGTGCTATTTTGAATTTCAACCTTGGATCAACGTTTTGCAAAATACTATGCTTTACGTTCCACCCGAGAATAATGAGTTTGAAGGCGAGATCATCCCATGTAGCGACTTTCGTCTCGGCACATCCCAACCTTGCGGCTAAGTGACCAGGCTTTTGACACCCCACAAGACTAGTATCGGGACTCACAGACCTTAGGTTTCAAACACTCTCAAGTTTTCCGTATATAAAAGCTTAAAATAGACTAGTCAAAGTTCAAAAGCATATTTGAATTTAACAAAAAGAGATCTATTTATTAATTCATACTTAAATATTTAACATTTATGCAATTATAACCCTCGACCTTTTAGAAGGCTGCAACATCGGTTGTGAGCCGGCAAGATGCATCAAACCTTTATCAGTCTCGGATTTTTATTCTTACTATGGGCTTTCTTTAGAAGACTACCACATCGGTTGTGAGCCGGCAAGAGGTAGTAAACTTTTATTAGCCCAGAATTTATATTTATTATTATTATT
>BQNB010048529.1:3409-42519 GCA_026074375.1 Tanacetum coccineum
CAGTGGGAACTACATACCTACCAGTAGGAACTTATACTCTACCAGTAGGAACTACATACCTACTAGTAGTAACTAACTATTAAAATATTCCTAACATATGTATAATCATTTATTGGCTAGAAGGTATTAACAAATGATTAGGGAATATTTAGGTGAGAAGTGAGGTGTAGGTGATATGTAAGGAATACATGTGGGAGTGTGGGAGTTTGTAAAACATTTATATAAAAAAGGTGGGAATGATCAAAGTAAGATTAACCTTCAATTACTACAAGCTAAATTAGTCATTTAGACTTTAATCCATGATTATCAACAATGGGTTTGATCACTAATCACTTGATGCAAACAAGCTAAATGCTTTGAATCTCAAGTAAAGCATATCGCATAACGGGAAAGGATACGTTTACGCAAAGTGACCTTTGACTTAGTTTGACCAATAAGGGAGTAAAACCTGTTACGTGATTAGGAACAACGTGAATCCGGATTAAGGTCAAATGAATACTTTAGTTTAATGGATGTTAAAAGTATATTCATACTAGGTTTAGAAAGAAGTTTCGGCCTTGGCTAGAGGCGTTTGGTAAAAGAATTGAGTTGGCATTTGGTTGAGAAATGAGAGGATTTGTTTTTGCTTCTTACTAAGTCTAAACCTCATTTGGAGTGTTTCCAAATGCTTAAGTATCATGTACATACCTTTATTGAAGTTTCCATATGTGTCGGGTAAAAGGAAATTCGACTTTGCAAAATCTGTAAAAACAGAAGCCGAGAGTGGCACGCTGGCCACGTGCTAAAGCATGACCAGCGCGCCAGAATCACTGTTTCGGTTTACTAGATTTTGTCTATCGTTTATTATTTTAAATGTTGTGAACGTTTATTTGTCATCATCAAAACATAAAGGAGATCTTAGTCAATGTTTCCCTAACATATCAGAAACTGATAAGTAATTTAATTTACTTGACACATACCATATATCTTATTTTATTCAATGTTTAAGTGAGTCCATGCACTATCCTTTACAATCACATTTTAAAGCTGCTTTGAGAGTGTTACGATACTTAAAAGGTTCTCGAGGCATTGGTGTACAATTTAATAAGATAAATGATTTGAAAGTTAAAGTGTTTTCTAATGCTGATTGGGTAAAGAGTCCACTCACAAGGAAAAGTGTATCTGGATTATGTGTTATGGTTAGAAATTGTCATTTATCCTAGAAAAGTAAGAAACAACCCACTATATCTAAATCTTTAGCGGAAGCTGAATATAGGTTTTTTGTTGCTGAATATAGGTCCTATAATTAAAACTATTAAAATTCATACATCTGATCAATTAGCAGGAATTTTTACTAAAGGTTTGAGTATTGGGCAACATCAATAGTTTTGCAAGAGATAAGGACTTGTTGATATGTTCAGGTTATTAGTTTGTAGGAGGGTGTTAAATAAATAATCAATTAAAGTCACACTTAACCTTTTATGTTTAGTCTTTGTAATATACATGGACTGATTCTGCCAAATTAGTAAAGTATAAAGATTGGTGCCAGTTTTATGAAGTCTCAAAGCTAAAAGGCTAAACTCTAAAATGAAAGTCTACTATGTATAAGCCAAGATCCCTAGTTTGGGTTTCATAACTCTTATCAGCTGATTTTGTTTACTCTCTTATTCTTTATATCTCTTTGAATTTGTCTTATTGATCTAGTGATTATCATCTTGTTAGTATTGTTTTCTGTATTCTAGATTTATCAATCTCCTTATTTGATCAATCTATATTATGAGTTAAGTGATTATGTAGTAAGGTTTGTAGCATCCAGATTTAGGGACTATTTTTGTTTTGTATGTTGGTTGCATTTGTTTGAAGACAATCTTCTGATAGGTGTTCTAGATTAATAAAAGGGTTGTTGTTTGAGTAATTTAATTATGTTTTAGTTCTTTTTATACCATTTTTACAAATACATAAATTTCTATATATAACAATTCACAAAGTGAATTCACTATTCCTACACTATTCTTAGGAATATTGAAATTCAATGTTAGTCCTTGATGGTTAAATTTTAAATACATGTTAGTCCTTAGATTTCCTTAAAAACATACATTGTTAGTCCTTGATGGTTACTTTTTATTACATGTTAGTCCTTCGATTATACATTGTTAGTCCTTATTGAATAGAAATTTATATTTTTCGTCCTTAGTGGTTAAGTTTTTTTTTCATTTTAGTCCTTCAATTAAATATACATTGTTATTCCTTGGTGGTTGATTTTTATTACATGTTAGTCCTTTGACTTCACATTATTAGTCCTTATTGAATATTCTTCCTTGATGTAAAATTTATTTTACATTTTAGTCCTTCGATTAAATAGACACTATTATTCCTTGATGGTTAGTTTTTATTACATGTTAGTCCTTCAACTTTACATTATTAGTCCTTATTGAATAGTAATATATATTATTCTTTATTCTTCAAGCAATAGTAATATGCACCATTAGTCCTTGATGGTTAATTTTAAATACATGTTAGTCCTTGAATTTTCCTAATAGCATACATTATTAGTCCTTGGTGGTTACTTTTTATTACATGTTGGTCCTTCGATTTTACGTTATTAGTCCTTATTGAATAGAAATTTACATTATTCTTTTTTGGTGGTTAGTTTATTTTACATTTTAGTCCTTCGAGTAAATATACACTATTATTCCTTTATGGTTAGTTTTTATTAAATGTTAGTCTTTCGGCTTTACATTATTAGTCATTTTTCCTTGGTAATCAATTTTTATTCCATGTTCGTCATTTGATTAAATATACAATATTATAATTTTTTTTATGTCTGGATGTATTAATTCAAGATCAATCTATAAAAGAAGTTCATCTCGCCATAAATATATAATTTTTTTCCCGCCGCAACGCGCGGACAAAAAATTACTTGTTGATCACATATGACAACACGCGTTTATTGATTAAATTGATTACATTAACAACAAGTTCACTAATACTTGACATATGTTAGCAAGACCATTTTTAATATACTATATGTGCAGTGTCGGAGTTACGGAAGGGGCATTGTAGCCACCTGCCCTCTTAAAACCTCCGATCATAGTGTATTATCTGCAGTGATTCTGACCATTTTCATCGCTTTGCCCTTAGAGATAAATTAATTAAAGTCATGAAGCAAAACTTAAATAGGATCATAGTCGAGTGGTTTTATGCTTGTGTTAGGCTGTGCAAAATAGAGGGGTCGACCAAGTCGATTGGGCTTGGCCAATGCGTCCCCCTTTATTAAACTGCGTCGCATGACGCGTCCCTATGTGGCAAAAAAGAGAAGATGGTCATATATGCGACCGAGTCGCATGAACACTCTCATCCAAAAAATAACCGTTGGCCCCTTTTAAAATAAAAATAATTATTTTTTACACAATATAAACATTTTTATCTTATAAATACCCAATTACTTCTCTATTTTTATACTCACGTTCAAACACATTCTTTCTATACACGTACACATTTCCTTTAAAACAAATAAATGTCATACGATATATTCTCTTTTACATCCTCGAATGATGAAGATGAAGTTAATAGTGAGCATGCGTTTTTTACGGAGGCCGTTAGTACGGTTATTTAAGCGTCAAACCAAAAAATCCCACAAAACCCGCTAGACACAGATCTTTACGGTGCTCATGATCATCTAGTGCTGGATTACTTCTCCGAAACCCCAATGTATGATGAACAAACATTCCATACGCGAATCCGAATGAGCCGAAAACTATTTACGCGTTCTAGAAATAACTAATAATTACCCTTATTTTCAACTAAGTAGTGATTGTACAGGAAGAGTTGGCATTTCCTCATTGATGAAATGTAATTTCGCACTTCATCAACTGGCATACGGCGCCATTCCTAACGCGCTAGACGAATATCTACAAATGGCTGCGACAACAACCCGTGACGCTCTCGCAGCTTTCTGTAAAGTTATATGGAAACGAGTATTTGTGAAAGCCGACATATACTAATTTCGAAAAACCATATGCTTTTCACCAGCAAAAACATGGATTTCCTTGGATGATAGGAAGCATTGACTATCAGATTTGCTTTGAGAGAATTGCCCAAATGCATATAAAGCTCAATTTTGTAAGGGTGATCACGGGTCATATCCATTCATGTTATTAGAAGTGGATGCCTCCCAAGACTTATGGATTTGGTAAGCGTTCTTTGGTGTCTCCGGGTCGAACAAGGACGTGAATGTTATACAGAAATCCTCTCTTTTCAATGATCTCAAATGGGATATTATCTTACTGAGGGATATATCGGGAATGGTATGTTCTTATGAAATCCATTTTAAATATGGGGTCGAATGATACAAAGCGATAAGGTATAAACAAGGAAAAATGTGGAATGATTGTTTGGTGCCCTAAAGAAAAAGTGGGTTGTAATAAAACATTTGGCACGATAGATAACTCTAAGTAAAATAATGGATATGATGTACACATGCATCATATTACATAATATGATTCTACAAGGCAACGAGATGGAAATCTCTCCTGTCTTTTTCGAGAGGAGCAACATCGTGATGATGATCTCGTACGAACGCATGAAGAAACGTTAAAAGTTATTAGAGAGATACACGACAGAACAACTCATCTAAGCCTTAAAGCCGATATAGTAGAACATATTTGGCGTCGAGCAAATCAACATTAATTTGTCATTTCATTTGAATTTTTATTGTAATGTTTTTAATTTTATTTGAATTAGTATGTAATGTTAATGAAATATTAATTTTATTGTTAAAAACATTGTTTATTACATTACTTTAAGCCATGAGTTAATTTATTTTAACTATAGTTTTTGATAACTAACTCAAGAGGAACAACATCCTTAATGTTGAAAATATATTTAATGTTTCCTAGAATCTATATTTAATGTTGAAAATGGTTTTGCTAAAAATTATGGAAATGATTAAGGAAAACAAATCACTCAATCCACATGTGCAGGGTGAAGCTAGAATAAACTTCATAGAAGACAAAGTTAGGAGCGTTTGTCGAGTCAAATTTCGGTTCTTCGAGCTTATAGGTTTAAGATTCTCTAGTTCAGTGTTTATTCGAAGTTAAACTGAGGACCCAGTATAAACTTGGTTTCTGTTGTTGAAAGAATACTTATTAGGAATAAAAAAAAGACATATAAAGCATAATAGTATCCAAAAATTACAACTTTAATGGTTTCTGAAAAAGTGATGTATGTTTTCTTATATCACTAGATTTATGTGGTCTAAAAATAATCAACAGAAAATTAAAATCTTTTCTTATTAAAAGGCAAACTTAAGTAAACAGATTGTGTCGATTACAAATTGGAAGTTGAGAGAACAGATAATGAGAAGTTGAGAACAAAAGTAATGAAAATCAGTTTTGACAAAGATAAATGTAAACAAGTAAAGAACACAAAACTAATTTTCAACGTTTAATTCTTATAAATTTATTAAGAACTATACCCCATTATTTGCGGAACAACAATAAGGATTGAATGACAATGTGTGTGTGATCTCCTCACTAACAACTTTGCATAACTTAAATTATTATGCAAAGTTGACAACTATACTAACCTACTGAACTTGTTCAGGGACTTAGTTGATTTGGAAGAGTAGGTGTTTGTGAAAGATATAACTTTAAATGCATAAACTTGACCTACTCTGTTTACAAGGCATGTCTATTTATACTACTTAGGTAGGGTCATACCCACATAGGTGATAAGTGCGTGTCCCAAGGTTGATTGGCCAGTACATGTCGTACAGGTTTGTTTCTATTATAATTCTAATCTAACTATGTGACAAACACACTTTCTAAGGTCAGTGTTGACACTGACCTTGTCTTCATACCCTATTTAGGATAGTTTGACTTTAGGTGGATAAGAGCTTGGACTTATCCATTTATACTATCCCGCCTATTCTTCAGGCACTTGTCTTCAGGGACTTCTAGTTGTTGGAGATCGTATGGGGTTCAGTAAGTCTATTGCCACAACTCACTAAACCCATCACCTTCTTCTTTGGCTCAGGGACTTCATTTACTAAGAACCGCCTCACTGAATGGTTGAGTCTTTCTTGTAGACTCAAGTTGAACACTTGAAGGTAACTCACTGAGTGACTGTTCACTTAGTGACCTTGGACTGTTTAAGGATATTTAACACTTAAGATATTTTGTATTCGAATCCAAGTGCAAGATCTTTGGGCACTTAATTAGCCCAACAATCTCCCCCTATTTAGATATAAATATAGCCTAAGTATTTTTCAGTGTAAGTGAGTAAATATAGCTTCTTCTTACATTGAGTCTAGAAAGCAATTTAAAGGATACTGATAACAATATTACTTCATTAACTAGGGGTTACAAGGTCCCACCAGTCTATTATAAAACATAAATTACAAAAGTACACAGTTCAGTGAGTATCCAACAGCTTCTAGCTTCACGTTCTTTGACTTCAACTTCTCCTTATCAGGATGACTGTCAATCAAACTCCTTAATGCTATACAAGGCCTTTGATTTGCAGGAGTACTGACATTTAAAGCCATCACAAGGTAGGTCAACAGTGTGTCAACATCTACCTTATGAATGTCATTCATTCTTTGGAAAGCCTCATCACCAAAGACATCTATGAAGAAGAGTCCATTTTCAGGATGTCCAGTCAGCAAGTTGTTGACAAATGGCACTCCTTCAGGAAGGCTTCTGTTGCACTCAAGTCCTGGGATGCGAACCTTAATTTCCAACTCTTGATGCTTCCTTTTTTGGCCTGAGGTTAGAGACATAACTTGTCTAAGGACAGGAAGAGATGATCTTATTCCAAGTTCTTCAGGGGTTACCTTGAGTCTTTCATATTTCTTGCTTAGTGAGTTCATTAAATCTTCCACCACTTTGTTCTTCTTATTTGAAATGATTTCTCACAGCTCACCTCATTCAGTTATATCAAAATCACCAAACTTGAATGGTTTGTGGACATTAAAGTTTCTTTTTCCAATGCCCATGTACACTGTTATTGCAACAGGTGTTTGGATAAATTTTGATATCAGTGATTGTTTTAGGCTTGAGTCTGCTACTGGTGGTCTATCTGTACTGCTCAATCCTTTTCTTCCTAAGCTCTCTTGACTTCTTGATCTTTTTAGAGTGTTCTCTACTATGGACTTTGATTTTAGTATCATGTATTTTCATGAACTCTTGACCACCCTTCTTGCTTGCTAGAGTCTTTGGATCAACTCCAGCTTTGGTGGCCTCTTCCTATACAACCTTAATAAATTCAGGTTTACTAAGCCTTGCTTTTATGGCAGATTGCTCAATCTTTTCTTCTTTGTCCAAGTGAGCCTGATTTTTTCTTCAGTATGATGATACAGTTTTCCATGAATTTCATATGGTACACGAACTGGGGCATTAGGATCTTGACGAACTTCTTTAGATGCTGGCATAAGTTTTCTTGGAGATTCATTAGTGTCTCTAGCTATGCCTTTTCCTCTATCAGGCTTTGGAGTAGCTTGGGGGCTTTCATGTTGAGGAATTAGGATTTTAAGGATAGTGTATGTAAGTTGGAGTCTTGATAAAGATCCAATTATTTCAAGTTCAGGAGCAAGCTTAGTTACTGGTCTGACAATGGTAATTGGAATTGGCTAAGACACCTAAGGTTCTTATACAGGCTCCTCTTCATTTGCAACTTCATGCTCTTTTTCAACATCTTCATCTTTAGGTTCTTTTGTTGTGTTGATAGTTGACAGTTGCTCCCTCTCAGTATAAGAAGGAGTTTTTTACCAAATAAATACCTGTCTTTGTGAATTCTCCCCCCCCAATAGTTGCATGGACTTTAGGCCGTGTGACTGTTTGAATGGTGGTACTAACTGAGGAGGTTATGGAAGAAATTCCCTTGAAAGCCTGAAACATCTCAGTCACCATTCCCTTAATGGAAGAGATGTCAGCCTGCATGGTGACCTAAGTGTTCTCAATGGCAGTGATCCTTTGTTGGAAACTTGGAAGATTAATTGCTTGCAAACTGTTTGCAATTTTAGTGATCCTAATGGAATTCTAAATGTAGCCTTTAGCAGCCCTGAGTAGTCTCTAATTAAATTCAGGCTCCTCCTTTAATGAATCAGAGATGCTGGCACACTGAGAGCTCAAAGTGTTGAGGGATGTCTGAAATGCATTTAGTTAGGTGAGGATCTCTTGCAGTTGTGCATTCCTGAGAAGCTTAGTAAGACTTGTGATGATGACAGAGGTGATGTTATTTGACTCAACCATGTTTTGCATTACTTCCTTGAGGGAAGAGTCAGCCTCAAGAGTTTCAGAGACTCTGTTAAAGGACTTGAGAAGTTTGGCTCTTTCATCAACTCCTACTTGACTTATCTTGTCAATGCAATTCATGGTTTTCTTTACAAGCTTGTCAGTCTAATCTCTGTGATCAACATTTTCTTCATAGTAACCTTCCACAATGGCCCTGAGATCACTATAAGAGGCTACAGCTTCCTTATGATTTTCCCAATTATCCTCTGTAACCTGAGCATACATCACTTCGGAAATATTTTGAAGATTCCTTACCAATTGTCTTTCAGTTATTGGTATGTAATTGTCAAAGGGCTTGAATGTTTCAGAACATGAATATGACTCAAAGTCTGATGCATCAGTCTCTTTAGCTTTAGAGGATTCAAGTTGTTCTTTGTGAGGTAAAGGAGACTGATGTTCAGTTGAAAGAGGTTCTTTAGTGGGTGTTTCAGTGGAATGATGAGTTTAAGTTTCTTTAGTGTCGGGCTCTTGGATGTCTTCATCCATCTCTTCTCCAGCTTCAAAAACATCATCATCACTAGCATCTTTAAGTTCCTCCTCAGAATCTTCCAACAAGGCTTGAATGTCAGCAACAATGGTAAGTAACAAGGTTTCGGTATCCGGCTCCACTTCAAAAGAAGTCTTGCCTTTGTTTTTTCAGGAATCAATACCTCAAATCTAGTGGATTGGGTTGTATCCACCTGGTACTCAGCATCATTCAATGAGAGAACAATAACAAGAGGGGTGGATAAATCATCAGCGAATGGTTTAAAGTCTCTCTGAGTCTTTGGGATCAATGTTTGTCCTCTCTGGTTAAGGCTGGGTTGTTCTAATACCTTCATCAGGGTGAGTGGCAGGCAATCTCATATCAACGAGTTGTTTGTTTCCCTCCCAGTCTTTGGGATCAGTCGGTTTACCCTCACACAAAGGCTTTGAGCTGCGAGTGCCCTCATCGAGTGGAGAATGGAATCCCTTAACAGCAGGTTATGTAAATCCCTCTGTATCTTGGGGATGAGTAGTTTGGCCCAAGGAGACTGACTAGGTTTTATCAGAATCCTCTGTTGGCACCTTCTCACTAGGTGGTATTTTAGTGGCTTGAGATAGGGAGGTCGTTTTAGACTTAGGCTTTTTACTCTTTTGAGGAAGTGCTCCTAAAGCCTCAAGGCACTGTGACTTGGGTTGGGTCTTCATCACAGTCTGAGACTTCTTCTTCCATTTCTTTACAAAATAAGGAAGTGGAGTCACTAAAGATTCAAGACTGATCACTTAATTCATTGAGGCTGTCAATTCTATGAGGGTGACTTTGGATGGGTCCTTTGTAAAATTTAATTGACTCAGAGTGTTATGAACACTCCTAAATTTTTGGTCCTGAGCATATTTGGATCCTAGTATCACTTCTAGGGCACACGAGACAAATCTAGGATAAGAAACGTATTTTTACCTAGTCTTGGCTGTGAGCCTAGTTACAAGATCACTGAAGATGATCTCTCTTAAGTCAACCTTAGTCCCTGTGAGGAGACTGTAGGCTAGCAACTGTTGAATGAAATTCAACTGTTCAGTAGATGAATAGTTCTTGCCGAGAACCTGAACAACAAAAGTTAACAGGATTCTCCAAGCCACAGGAAAGGAAGTTTTCAGTACATGATTCTTTTGAATCAGAGCCTCATTAGTTGCAACCTTGGCCAGTTTAGCCTTAACAGCCTTAAGAGAGGGATGAGAAACATAGTTGCCTTTGTTATAATCAAGTCTAGTAGATTCACAGAAGGTTTTATAGTCAAGGGTCAACGGTTTTTTGCCATTCATCACTGTGAACTTGATTATAAACTCTTTAAGAGGACGAACCTTAGAGTCGTCTTCTGGTGGTTTGGGGTCTTCAACCACAGCAATACACCAAAACTCCCTGAGGAAGTTTTGGTATAGTACCGAGGGAGTTTTTATAAAATCCTCAGCGAGTGGGCAGTTGATTAAAAACTTACAAATTTCTTTGTAGACTATGACACTTTGTGGGTAAGAGAAATTTCCCACAAAGTTGTTGCATTGAAATTAGACTGATTCTACAATCATATCACCACATTGAGGGGGCGTATTTAACTGCTTGGGTTACTGCCATTTTAAGTGTTTTTTGTAAAGGACAATGGCAAATATCAAAACCAGATGGTCACAAAGTTGAATCCAACTAAGATTGCCTCCGTGAAATTTTGATATGTTATCAAGACGGATGGTCACTAAGTTGTATAACTCAGATCGTTGACGTGTGCTTGACCAAGAAAATGGTTTAAAATGTAGGTTTTATAATAAAAAATGAAGAACACACACAAGTTTTGATTGAGAGAAAATTTTTGCAGAGTTTCTTTGCTTTGAAAATAGTGTGTGTATCTTCTTGTGATGGGGTATTTATAGGTGAAAGTGAACAGGGTTATGTTTTTATCAAAGTTATTATTTTTGATAGTTTTGAAAAATGTTTGGTGTCCTCATTAATGCCACCACCCACTACTGTCGCAATCCCTTCTGTTTTGGCTATCGTTTAGCCGTTATATTGTCATGCACTTTTGCAGGCATGACGTGGGAGTTGAAAGGACATTTTGGTAAGGGGTAGTGTTTGTAGGAGTGAGCATTAAATGTTTGTGGGATTGTTTGAGTGTAGTGGGACCCATGACTGTGTGATGACAATTAAATAATGAATATTTGTTCCTTATTAAATGTGTCCAGGCACAAACCTAGGACATTTAAGTGAAACTAAAGACTTAGAGCATTTAGTTACATCATTTAATGTGTCCCTTAATGTCCTGGGAGTCATATTTATTTTTCAGGGAGAGGAGAATATTTACACGATACTGAACATGATTGATCAGGAAGACTGATCAATCAATGTTAAGCATGCCTAACTCTGCTTTTAGTCTTATGAAAGCAGGTTCATCCAGGGGCTCATAAAGATATCAGTAAGTTGATACTTAGTGGGGATGAAGTGTGATTCAGTATCTCCTTTTAGGATGTGGTCCCTAATGAAATGATATCTTATATCAATGTGTTTGGTTCTTAAATGAAGGACTGGATTATTGGATATAGCAATGGCACTGGTGTTGTCATAAAAGATGGGTACCATCTTGTAATGAATATCATAGTCACTGAGTTAACTTTTCATCCACAGAATGTTTGCAGAACACCCAACAATAGCAGCCTCATCAGAGGACATGGCCATAGACTGCTGTTTCTTAACACTTCAACAAACTAATTTACCTCCAAGTAATTGACAGGCACCTGAAATGCTTTTTCTGTCCATATTGCAACCAGCATAGTCTGAGTCTGAGTATCCTTTAAGATCAAATCCTAAGCACTTTGGATACCATAGACCAAGGGATGAAGTACCTTTCAGGTACCTAAAGATTCTTTTCACAGCAATAAGATGTGATTCTTTTAGATTGGCCTGATATCTTACACATAGACATGTTAAGAATTGGATATCAGGCTTGCTTGTAGTTAGATACATCAGGGACCCAATCATTCCTTTATATAAGGTCTTATTGACTGGTTTACCAGCAAGGCCAGGACCTAGGCTATTTGGAGGAACCATGGGTGTCTTTACTAAAGCACTATCAGAAATCTCATATTTCTTTAGTAAGTCCTTGGTGTAGTTTTATTGATAAATAGGTATTCATTTATCGTCCTGTTTGATTTGTAATCCAAGAAAGTAAGAGAGTTCTCCCATCATACTCATTTCAATTTTTGTTGTCATTAGTTTTTCAAACTGTTTACAAAGTTTATAATTTGTAGAGCGAAATATGATGTCATCTACATACACTTGGACAAGGAGGACTTTTCCTTTGGATCTATACATAAACAAGGTGTTATCTATTCTTCTCTTGACAAACTTATTTTGAATAAGGAAGGTAGATAGAGTTTCATACCATGCCATGGGTGCTTGTTTTAGTCTATAAAGGACTTTGTCAAGCTTTCAGACATAGTCAGGAAACTCACTACTTTCAAAGCCGGGAGGTTGTTTCACATAGACTTCTTCTTTTAGTTTTCCATTTAGAAAGACACTTTTGACATACATCTAAAAAACTATGAAGTTTATGTATGTAGCAAAGGCAAAGAATATCCTGATAGCTTCTATCCTTGCCACTAGTGCAAAGGTTTCATCATAGTCAATTCCTTCTTCTTGACTAAAACCTTGAGTAACCAGTCTTGCTTTGTTCCTGACAATCGTTCCAACTTCATCCTTCTTGTTCCTGAACACCTATTTGGAGCCAATGGCTATTTTTCCATAAGGGAATGGAACAAGAGTCCAAACTTTGTTTCTATGGAACTGGTTCAGCACTTCTTGCATTGCATCAACCCATCCTGGGTGCTTTAGTGCCCCATACACCTTTTCAGGTTCTATCTCAGAGAGAAAGTCTGCAAATAGACATTCACTAGTTGAGGCAACTATGAGTTTGGCAGCCATACTTCTTGTAAGCATGCCTTCACCAGGATCACCAATGATATTCACAAGTTCAATGTGTTGATCTCTTGACCATCTATCCTGAGCAATAAGATTTGAACTTATTGAGGCATGATAAGTGATTTGAGACTAAGGTACTTTAGGAACTAAAGGTTCAGTGATAGGTACTGAGGTTTCAGTATTGTTCCCTAAATATTCTTTAGTGGGTTGACTGTTGATTTGTTTATCATGGACATTTTGTTCTTGAGTCCCTTTAGTGTTTATTAGGTTAGGAGGACCTTTAACATCCTCATTGTGAGGTGTGTCTTGCTCATTTAGAGAAATTACTTCATGGACATGATTTCCTTGTATGAGTTCAGTAAGTGAACGACCATGAGGAATGATGTAGTATGAAATATCAGAATTTGATTGATATTGTCTAGATGGGTCATCTTCCTGAAGGAATTCATCAGGAGGATATCAAATGAATCATCAATTCTAATTTTATCTACTAAGGTATTTGTGAGCATGATGGCTTCCATACTCTTATCAAAGGTAACATGATAAGTCTCCTCTATTTGTTGTCTTCTTGTGTTAAAGACTCTGAAGGCTTTAGAGACAAATGAGTATCATAGGAAGTATCCAACATCATCCTTTGCATCAAATTTCCCTAAATTATCCTTGTGATTAAGAATGAACACGAGACATCTAAACACATGAAAATAGCTGATATCAGGGATCCTTTATCTGAATATCTCATAGGGAGTCTTATCATGTCTTTTGAATATGATTGATCTGTTTTGAGTGTAACACGCAATCATGACTGCTTTGGTCCAAAAATGCTTAGGGAGTACTGAGCCATTAAGCATTGTTCTAGCAGCCTCAATGAGAGTTTTATTCTTCCTTTCAGCTACACCATTTTGTTCAGGTGTATAGGGAGAAGAGAAGTTCTAAAAAATTCCTTTCTCATCACAAAAATTCTCAAGTTCAGAATTTATAAACTCAGTCCCATTATCAGTTCTGATTTGTTTGACTTTCACATCATTTTGGTTTTCAACCATCCTGATAAAGGACATAATCATTTCAGTTGCATGAATCCTCTTCTTAAGAAAGCGAACCCATGTGTACCTTGAGTACTCATCAACAATGACAAGGGTATATTTCTTATGATTTATGGACATTAGACTGATAGGCCTAAATAGATCCATATGAAGAAGATGCAAACACAACTTGATTAAGAAATTCTGTTTAGTTTTAAATGAAGCTCTTTTATGCTTTCCTTTTTCACATGTTGAGCATGGTTTATCCTTTGAATAAACAAGTGAATGAAGGCCAATAACCTTGTTTTTCTTAGTAAGTTTATTAATGTTTTTGAAATTTAAGTGAGATATCCTTTTATGCCATAGCCAGTTAACACTTTCTGAGCCTTTGGCAAATAAGCATGCTCCATTTGGAGTCAATGATGACATGTCAAGAACATATACATCATTTTTTCTTGGGGCTATCAACACAATTTCTTTGTTTGCATTAAAGATTGTTCCTTGCTTATCATCAAATTGAACAATATATTTAGTATCATAGAGTTGACTGATGCTAATTAGATTGTATTTAAGACCATTAACAAAAGATACTTTAGTGAAAACTATACCACCATAGTTTATTGAACCATATCCCTCAGTAATACAAGATGAGTTATCACCAAACACTACCTTAGGACCTGGTTGCTCTACATATTTATGCAGATAAATCTTGACACCAGTCATACTCCTTGAGCATCCATTGTCCAGGTACTAAATGGGCTCCTTGATGTGTCTCTACACAAAAAATAATCTTGGTTAGTTTCTCTTTGAACCCACCTCTTTGTGAGCTCTCTACTTTAGTAGCCTGAATTTTCTCACCTCTCTTACAATGTTCAAAGTCATTATGGTCAGTGGTTGAGTGCACATTGCTTCCACAAGTAGTGCAGCTCGCACCAATGGAGGACTCATTGGACTGAGAGGACTCAACTAGTACTCCTCCTCTAACATGAATGACACAATTGTGTCCTGAGGTAAAATGGTCATAACTTCTACATATTTCACACTCAGGGTAGTTTCGACAATCATCAGGATGATGGTTGTTAAATCCACAGTATGTGCATGGTGGGAAAGGCTTTGCATTAGCTTTCAAGATTTGTTTGGAAGGAGAGGCATATTGATAAGGCCATGCCTTGTAGTTTTTACTACTGTTCAGTGATACAACATACATATCATGATCTGAGGTCCTATGATCCTCTTTCTTGCATTTCATGCAGTAGAGAATCCTATAACATTCATTAGTTGAATGATTGGTATAGTGATAGAGTTCACATTTTAGCTTAGGCTTCTGAAGGGATTTTGGCCTGATTGGTTTGGATGAGTCTGTGTTCTTACCATTTAATTTAGATTCCTGACTCAACTTGGATGAATTAACTGACTTAGATGATTCAGACTATGGATTCACAGATTTGGATTCCTGAATCTTCTGAGAGGAGTTAATCTTTTCATCCATTAACATCTGAACCAGTTTGGTCAGTTCATTAATATTTTATTCTTGGTCATTCATTTTGACTTCAGTAGGAATTGAAGAAGTGATTGGTTCAGTATCAGTCCTGAAACACTCTTATTTCAAGATTCTTGTGTTTCATGCTTTGTGTGTTTCATGGTACCCAAACCAGGTCTCTCTCTTTGAGAGTGATCTTGGTAAGTCAATGTCATTACCTTAGAGCTTGGAGAAGCTCCCTAAAGATTCTTCAGTAGAGGTAAAGGAGTTTGGGGTTTTGATCCTGACTCTTTGGAAGACTCGGGATCATTTGTTGCCTCAATGAGTTTTAGACACTCATTTACAACTTGACTTTCAGGGACGAGAATTATTCCAGTGTTAAAGTTTGGAAGTTTGCTGTTAGGGTTGTGTCTCTCAACCCAGTCTTTAGATTTTGAGACCATTTCATGGTCATAATCCAGGGAGGCAGGTATGAAAGGGTTTTCTTTACCATTATTTTTAGATGATGATTTAGTGAGTTGTTCACCACCAAGAATTTTCTTCTTTTGGTTTGGGATTTGCTTACTAATGCATTGACTTACCTTGTTTGAACTATTTAGCCACTTTTCACTAACCTTTCTTTCTTCCTCCAGTTATTCTTGAAGTGCATGATTTAACTTTGTAAGTTCAGTGTTTTGAATTTGAAAAGTGACAGCCTCAAGCTTTGCTTGTTTTAAGGAAAGTAGATCATCTCTACACTTATTTAATTCCAAAACTATTTTGTTATATTTCGATAACAAGTTTAATCTCCCCCTAAGGGTCGGTTATTACTGGTGCTTCATCGCTGGTAGAATTGGCCTTCCATTCACGAACGATTCCCGTTTTCTTATCTGCTCACGATGCCTTAGACGCTTTGTTATTTCTCTTTCGAACGCTTTCATTATGTCAAGGTCTAATTCACCTAGAAGAGGTGGTTTCTTCTAAAAATCTGTCTCAAAGATCTTTAGCTTCACTTCCTTCAAGACTCTTTTTAGCGTAGCATCACAGAACTTCACAATCTCCACCAAATACATAACCCTTTTCTCTTCTTTGTTGTTTAAGTAAATTAAACCCGTAGTTGGTTTATCTACTATAGAGTAAGGATCACGTGCTTCAATACAAGGGAATATCAATGTTAGTGCGGTTAAGTTGATCCTGATCTGGCAGCTTTCTATCCCCAGTTAGAAATCATGAACTCTCTCCTAGATTACATAGCTCCTGATGAACTTCATCAAAGAATTCAACAACTTGTTCTCACGATGGTTGACTTTCTTGTTCAGGCAGGGGTAGTACAAATATTCAATATCATTCTTGTTCAGATACTTGAAGTCAGCCTTAGAAAAGCTATCTGGTTTGTTGTTTTCTCTCATCATAATGATTTGTTCCATATAATCCAGCCCGTGTTGTTTATCAGTAGTAATTCTGACAACTTCAACTATCCTGTGATTGGAGAAATACTCTTCTAGAATATCTTTAACTTTTCTTTGATTGAGCTTGTACTTTCTCTTGTGCCATGAATCTTTCCAATGTTGGATTGACAACTGTGCTTCATCATTAAAAGTCTTGAACTATTTTCGAACCTAACGATTCATCTTTTCTTCCAAATCATCTTCTAGAAATGGAACGGCGTGTATCTTGTGGAGTGAAAGAATATATCTCTTCTCCTCAGTATTTTCGTGCTTCAAGAAAAATAAATCCTTGTTGTATAGATACCTTGGAGGTTCATTTGGATTTCTTTGAGGACCATAGAAAACATAAGCATATGGCTTTGATCGTTTTATATCCTCCTGTTTGCTTTCTCAAACTATCTGATTATTCATGTAGTTCATTGATTGTTCCAGATGGTAGGCATACTCTTCAACATTTCTAAATTGATTACTCATCATATCATTAAGTGTAGGCTCTATTCTTGCATGATCGAAGATCATTGGAATACGCTTATCAACGTTCTGAAACTCATCTATCAGTTTAGGAGAATCATCTTTAAGAATTACCTCATCTTCATCAACAACTTGTGGTTCAATCCAAGCATCCCAGTCTTGTTGTTGCTGTTGATGTTTAGATACATAACTGCTTGCTGGTTGCTGAACCTCTTGCAGAGTTTGAGCTTTTTTATGTCTTCTGTCTTTTCACTCTTTTCTCCCCCCTCAGGAGGAGCATCGTCTTCTTGATGGTCATCATGATGTTGTGTGCAAAAAGCATCATCCCTGCAAGAAGTATGTGAGGCAGAAGACTTTTCAAACTTACGCTTAAGAACATCCCACAATGCTGGATCAGCATCTTGATCTTGAGGATTAGACTTCATCTTCAAATAAAGTTACTGTTAAAGATCAGCAAATATTGTTGTAGAAGTGGAAGCACTTGTTGTAGGATGAACTTGAATAACATTGTTCGTCATGTGAATCTTGAAAAGTTCTTTGATTATCTTTGGCGCGTGATCATCAAATTCTTTGGAAATCAAGGCAGGTACCTCAGCTTGTAAAGCATCCCTTTCTTGTATGACCATATCTATCACAAGTCTTTTAAGGTTGCTTTCAATTAAATCGTCAGTGGCTCTTGAAGCAATTTGTGGTATAATTTCATGAAGAAATTTATCAACGTTTTCATGAACTTTCCAGAATTTGTTGTTAGTCACAAACTTCTTCTCCATTCACTGGATCATATAACCTTGACGCCTGCACATCCTGTGAAGAGATCCTGGAAGATGTCTGTATTTGCTGGAAATACGTCTTGTTTTGCTTTAACCTTGAGATGTAGTAGCAGTTGAGGGTGATACAGTATCCGTCAATTCCTTAGAGATTGTCTTATCCAAAGATAAGTTTGTCCTAGGGGATCTAGGGGGTGAGGGAATTTATGTCTACATCTTCTCTTTCCTAGTCTCTAAACTACCCGTCACTTGAGTTCCGACCAATGTATGTTCAGTGTGATCATCATTGTCATTATCATCATTATCATCATCTTTCTTTTCATCATCCTTCTTCTCCTGATCAACATTATCATCAACGTCATCATCATCAACAACTTTCGGATTTTCCTTATGACTCCTTGGCTCAATCCTAGTATCGGAATCAACTTCTTTATTAAGGAAAACGGAATCAGCAAACTCACTAGCATAAGACTCTTCTTCTGCATCATCAACCATCTTTTCAATATCCTCCTCCATTAAATTCTCCTGAACTTTAGTTACATTCTGTTATGCTTCAGCAGCTAGAGCGGTTTTGTGCATAGTAAGACTTAGAAGGGTTGCTTCAGCAATCTCATCCCTTTCTCTGTCATCACTGGGAGGTGGAATGGGAGTAGTACTTGGTTTCTTTTGCTTGATGTTTACCTTAAGAGATTTTCAAGGTGAGCTTGTTTCTCCAGCAACTTGTTTTTGCTTCTTCTTCTGAGCAATAGCAGTAGGGGTAGGTGTCCTATGGGCGCTAGGTGTCCTAATCGTCCCTTGGGTAGATTCAACCGGTTGCGGTTGAATCGTTGGAACGTCTACTCCGACAAACACCTTCATATACTCCATATACTCCTCGGTGGCACGGCTGTCATCAGTTAAATCATTTTATCTTTCATTTTTAATCGACTTACTTCAGGGTCCTCAAGAGTTTCTTCAAGATTCAGTTGAATCAATTTTCAATTTAGTGCTTTGAAGTCTTTCACCATCTTACATTTAGGTTGTGTTGCAATGGCTTTCTTAAGACGTTTGGGATTTCGATAACCCAACCCAGCTTTTACAAAAGGATCGTAAACTTTGTTTGGTTTTTTCCCAAGCATATGAATTGTTTGAATCGATTTGCCCATTTTGTAAACAATTCGATCATGAGAACTGAGTTTTTCTTCGAGATCCACAATATCATCAAGATACTTGTTTTCTCTTTCTTTAAAATCCTTTTTGGACAACTCAGTTTCATATCGAATTTTTACATTCTCATTTTCCATTTTTAAAAAGTTACCTTGAAATCTTATCTTTTTCTTTTAAAATTCTCTCAATCATGTCTTTGTCAACTCTTATTTCATGTTCCAACTCTCCATATGCTTCTTTGTAGTTTGAAAATTGAACTCGTTTTATTTCAAGTGTTTTAACTCGTTCCTTATATGTCTCAAGTTTCTTTTGTAGCAATGCTTTTTGCATTTTCAGATCATTATTCATTCTTTGTTGATTTTTAGCTTCTTTTTTAACATTGTATATCAGGGATTCAATTTCAAAGGATTGATCATGAGCATTTGAATTATGTTCATCTATTCCACCATTATTTTCCATACAAGGTTCACCAAAGATGATATTAGAAATAATTTGATCATCAGCAGATGTGTTAATAACAGTTTTGAGTTTCTCATGATTCGTGTGTTTATAAATACCTTTGGAAAGCATTTCACTTATGAGATCTATTTGAGAAGCATTTACCTCATTGATAGCCTTAGCATCATATTTTGGCTTAGTATCAGCATTGTCTTCTGCTGGCTGAATGCGTGCCATCATGATTACTACTACACTCAGCTCTTCTAATGTATCATCTCCATAATCATTGTCGAGCATGAAATCATTTTCTTCTTCATTGATGTTGCCTCTTGCTTCATCTTTCATTGCTAGCAGCATTTGTTCCTTAAAATACTTTGCATCACGAACTTTTGGTTTTGCACAATTACGGGCATAGTGGCCTTTTGCATTGCAATTGTAGCATTGAACATTTGCCTTTCCTAGATTTTACTCAGTTCGTGGAACTCGCTGAACATTCTGATCATTTTCATCAATTTGCTAAATCAGACCATTTCTCATATTAGCTGCTTGATTTCTGTTTTGTCGCCCTACATTCCTATTACCATTCACAACATAGCTAACATTCTTGCTTTGTATGTCAACCCTACCATCCTGTATCACTGTTTGATTCCTTGTATTTGATGAAGTACGAAGTCGATTGTTAATAGGAGTATAAAAACGTTGAGTGATTGATCTTGCTAATAACATCATTGCAATTCTAAGCTTGTCTTCCTGAGCATCCCCTTGTAACTCCCCTTGATAATCTTCTTCATAATCAATGACTGATGAAGGATGAGTGACATAATATGGTTGAGTTGAATGAGAATATGAAGGACTTGCATGAGACTATGAAGAATGAACATTTGAGTGAGCAACTAAAGCTAATGGATCATGATTCCTTGCAGCTTTCTTTGCTTTGAATGCATTGACATGTGGTTCAAATTGACTCAAAGTATCAAATAACACATCACAATCAATTTCCTTGAGTTTTTTTTATTTTGACGAGTCATGGTAACATATATGCTCCACCCAGGTTGCAATGAATTGAGAAACTTGGTGTGGATGGAGATTGGTATAGGGCAAATATTGTGCCGATCCATATCATTTATTAGTGTTATAAGCCTTTCATACACTGCTGTTAATGATTCTCCTTCCACCGCAACAAATTTGTTAAATTTATTTATAAGTCTTGAGTGTCTCTCTTGTTCAGTTATTTCAGAACCATGCATCAACCTTCTGATCCTTTCCCACATTTGTTTGACATATTTACAAGCATCAACAAGATTGTAGATATCATTAGGTATTCCTTGAAGAATGTAATTCATCACTTTGATATCAGAGAAGTATTGATTTTTGTTGGCTTCAGTCATTTTGCTGAATGGTTCAAGTATCTCGTTATTTGGGTTGTTTAGATCATAAATCATTGTCCTTTAATATGGTCTAATGTCAATTGAACGCTGCATCCGCTCTCCTTCTTCCTGCTTATTCTCCAAAAACCTCCTAAACCGACTTGTCCATGGCACATAAATTCCTTTCTCTAAAATTGGAGGTCTATCAGAAGCTCTCGATTCAGCAAGAATTTGTTGATTTGAAGTAGACATTATGTGAATCAAACAATGAATACAATGCAAACTTGGATCGTTTAATAGATAAATTATTGCAATCGTGAGATCAAAGATCAATAACCACAAAGCTTGTATTACAACACTACAAAGGAATCCGAAACCTTGAAGATACAAAACCTTGACTTGTACAGAGAGTCTAAGTAATAAAAAGCCTTTATACTTAAGTCTAATTTCCAAAAGTGTGAAGATACGAAACCTCTAAAACTGTGTTACGAAACCCCAAACACTGTGTTATGAAACCTCTGAAACTGAGATACAAAACCTTTAAATCTAAAAATTGAATTATGAAACCTTCAATTAGGAAAGCTATGTTACGAAACCTCTGAATACAAAACCAAGAATTACGAAATCTCAATTATACGAAACTATGTCAATCCTGTAATACGAAACCTTTACCACGAAACCTTAGAAATACAAAACCAGAAATATGAAACCTTCAGATACGAAACTGTGATACGAAACCTTCACTATGAAACATGTGTTACAAAACCAAAACCAATTTCTTGATACGAAACCCCCAAATACGAAACCACAATTACGAAAGCCTTACAGAATACGAAACTAAAACGGTTACCGAAAGCTCCAATATACGAAACCACAACTTTCGTAAATCCCAAATTTCCACTATCTTTCGTAAAATTACAAAATCTTAACTTTCGTAAATTCCACACTTACGAAACCAAATTAGAACTTTTAGATCTGATTTTTACACTTTAAAGTGATAAAATCTAAAGTTATTTTTTCAAATTCACTAAGTTTTATGTTCTGAAAGCTTATAAATGTGTTCTGAAAGCTAGGATACTTACGTATGGAAGTTTCCGAAAGTAATAAAATGCTATATAAAAGCTCAAACTGATACGAAAGTGAGTTCCCGCCTAAAAACAGTTACCGAAACCTAAATTCTAGGATACGAAAGTTATTTAAACTCTAAAAACAATTTCCAAAACCTTTTTACTATGTTACGAAAGTAGTTAAATCACAAAAAATAGTTTCTGAAACTAGTTTCTTAGATAAGAAAGCTATCAAATTCAAGTATTTTTCTATCAAAATCAAATTTAAACGAATAATTTTCGTATAAAAGCTATTAAACTCACAATTTGACGTATACGAAAGTGATATGAAATCTTTTTAAAATAAAAAACACGTCAAATAGTAAATCTAATACCAAAAGTATACGAAACTTACACATTTTCTTAGATACGAAACCTCTATGATCAAAAAATCGTACGATTAAGCTCAATTTGATACACGAAAACACAAACTAGATCTCTTCTAGCGATAGATACCACTTGTTATATGTCATGTTTGCATATAGTATCATGCTAAAGGTGTAAGAATTAGTGAGAGAAGACTAGAGAGTAGTTTTCATCATTTTTAAAGTTTTCATTAAGAAAGAAAAAAGAGAAGGGAGGTTGAGAGGAGAGAATTGCAAAATATGTAAAAAGGCTTGTGTAAATACCTCTACTAAGGGGTATTTATACTTATTGACTATTCCTTTTATTTTTCCTACTTTGGTCTAACTTGGTCAACATTTTCTTAAGTTTGACCAAGTTTGACTTATTATAATATAAATACAAACTAAACTACTATTTTACATAAGCCTAATTTATTACTAATAATAAACACTTTTTCTATTCCTAACAGTCTGGCAATCAGAGTCCTCATTCATAGAGAGAATTTTTTTACCTTTTTCATGGTGATGTCGATCCATTCACCATTATGAGCATGATTCTTCCCCACAGAGAGTTCATTATCTGTTAGAGCCATTAGTACCTTAACTTGTGTCATCTCCTCATCATGAGATACTTCTTCCTCATCCCAATCAAACGTTTCAGCAACTAGGCCTTTGTTCTTTGTTTAAAAGTGTTTTGGAGACTGAGAAGTAGAGGGAATAGCCTCAAGGAGTCCAAGTTTAGCTTTCATCTTTTTGTATTCAACCTTGTAGTCTTTTTGAAACTTTGGTTCACTTTGACTACTCTGAGCATGTTGAGAAGACTGAATGAGTTTTGGTGTAAACTTGGGTTGAAAAACTTTTAACATTAAAGAGGAGTTTGGCACTGATGATTTATAAGAAGGTTCAGACGTTTTAGAAAAGCAATCTCTTGCAAAATGACATTTTTTGCCACATTTTAAACATTTAGTGTCTTCATTTGTTTTTTGACTAGAAAAATTGTTTTTCCTTTTGATAAAACGTTTTGAATTTGCCAAAAGGGCCCTCTTATGAAATTCTAACTCTATGTCTCTGAGGTACTCCTCACTAGATCTCTCATCTGCCTCATCGTCAGAATTTTTTTGGAAATCCTGCACAATATTGTTAGAAAAGAAGGTAGTTGATATGGGAGAGTCTGAGGGAGTAGTAATTAGGGCCTTCTTTGTCTTAGGGTATCTCCTTGAGATTAGGTTGTCTTCTTGAGATTAGGTTGTCTTCATAGCAAACCTCTAACAGATGTCAGCAAGGTCAAGAGTCTGGGTGTGATTGGCATTTCTTAGTCCCTGAGAGAAGCTAAGCCACTTCTCAAGGAGACTATTCACGAAACCCATATTGATTTCGTGTTTAGACAGTGTCACACCATCATTGGTAAGCTCATTGAGCAAAGTCTTGTAACAGGTGTAGGTTTGTGAGAGACTCTCAGAAGGTTTAGCTCTGAAACTTTGATACTCAAGTTTTAGATTCATGATCCTATTTTTCTTGGTGTCAGAGGGACCTTCAAAAGACCTTCAAAACTGTGAACCAAGCCAGTCCATATAGATTTAGTTGTCTCACAGCTAATGACTGACTCCATTATATCATCTGGTAGACATGATATAATAATGCTTTTAAGGCGTTGGTCTTGATTGACCACCCTCTTCTCATCAGGGGTCCATTAGGACTCAGGTTTATAGGCATCTTCAGCCGTTTTTGGTTTGAAAGGACCATTCTTAATACATTGAATGTAATAGGGTTCCATTTATATCAAATAGCAAAGCATACATTTTTTCTGTTTGTTAAATTTTCCCGGCTCTAGTCGAGGAGCAACAGTAGAGTAGCTGCCTCTTTTCTTATCAACTAGCTGGGGTACATTACTTATAGCGGCCATTTAGGATCTAGGTTTTTAAAAGCTTTGAGCAGATTTAGTAAAAAAAGTTTTATAAACCTTCTGCTCTGATACCACTTGTTGTTCCCCTGAGTTAGTTACCAAAAACTACAAAGTTAAGATAAACTAACCCATGGCTTAAAGTAATGTAATGAAAATTAGTTTTGACAAAGATAAATGTAAACAAGTAAAGAACACAAAATAAATTTTCAATGTTTAATTCTTATAAATTTATTAATAACTATACCCCATTGTTTGCGGAACAACAATGGGAATTGAATGATAATGTGTGTGTGTGTAATCTCCTCACTAACAACTTTCCATAACTTAAAGTATTATGCAAAGTTGACAACTATGCTAACCTACTCAACTTGTTCATGGATTTAGTTGATTTAGAGGAGTAGGTGTTTGTGAAAGATACAACTTTGAATGCACAAACTTGACCTACTCTGTTTACATGGCATGTCTATTTATACTATATAGGTAGGGTCATACTCACATGGGTGATAAGTGCGTGTCCCAAGGTTGATTGGCCAGTACATGTTATACATGTTTGTCTCTATTACAATTCTAATCTAAGTATGAGACAAACACACTTTCTAAAGTCAGTGCTGACACTGACCTTGTCTACCCTATTCAGGATAGTTTGACTTCGGGTGGATAAGAGCTTGGACTTATCCATTCAAACTACCCCACCTATTCTTTAGGCACTTTTCTTCAGGGACTTCTAGTTGTTGGAGATCGTATGAGGTTCAGTGAGTCTATTGCCACAACTCATTGAACCCAAACCTTTTTCTTTGGCTCAGAGACTTCATTTACTGAGAACCGCCTCACTGAATGGTTGAATATTTCTTGTAAACTCAGGTTGAAACACTTGAAGATAACTCACTGAGTGAATATTCACTCAGTGACCTTTGACTGTTAAAAGATCTAACACTTACGATATTTTGTATTAAAATCCAAATGCAAGATGATTAGGCACTCAATTGACATCTATATATAGATTCTTAGTTTAATGCGAAAATTACATAAATGGCCTGTTGGGATTCGTGGCGTCCTGTAGTGAACTTTTTTTTAAATGACCCACTAAATCGCTATTCATTTGTAGCGATTTCCTCAAAGTACACGTGTCATCACGAGATGCAAAGTATCGATTTTACAAAAAAAAACAAAAAAAAAGAAAAAAAATATCATGATCGCGCCTCCCATGTAGTGATTTATGTTTTTTTTTTACAAAAACAACCCTAAACTTTTTAATATTTACAACTTTTTTATATAGCAAACTTTATTCGTCAAATATTTAACAAGTATCTAGCGCATTCGTTATTAAAAAAAATACCGTTGCGAAGAGTTCTAAATTACGAACAAAACGAGCCCAATATTGATATGCTTTTGACGTACGTAAGATTTTATAAAACATGTTAAAGTTTGATATATATAATTTATATGTTTGCATTTTTACAAAAACAACCCTAAACTTTTTAATATTTACAACTTTTTTATATAACAAACTTTATTCGTCAAATATTTAACAAATATCTAGCGCATTCGTTATTTAAAAAAATACTGTTGCGAAGTGCTATAAATTACGAACAAAATGAGTCCAATATTGATATGATTTTGACGTACGTACGATTTTATAAAAAATGTTAAAGTTTGATAAATAAATATATATGTTTGCATTTTTACAAAAACAACCCTAAACTTTTTAATATTTACAATTTTTTTATATAACAAACTTTATTCGTCAAATATTTAACAAATATCTAGCGCATTCATTATTAAAAAAAGAAAAAGAAAAAGTAAAATGTGCCTAAAACCTAGGGGTTTTTTAATAACGAATGCGTTATATATTTGTTAAATATTGACGAATAAAGTTTGTTATATAAAAAAGTTGTAAAAATTAAAAATTTTAGGGTTGTTTTTGTAAAAATGCAAACATATATATTTATTTATCAAACTTTAACATTTTTTATAAAATCGTACGTACGTCAAAAGCATATCAATATTGGGCTCGTTTTGTTCGTAATTTAGAGCTCTTCGCAACGGTATTTTTTTAAATAACGAATGCGCTAGATATTTGTTAAATATTTGACGAATAAAGTTTGTTATATTAAGAAAAATTAGTAAATATTAAAAAAGTTTAGGGTTTGTTTTTGTAAAAATGAAAAACATATAAAAATTATATTTATCAAATTTTTAAATTTTTTTAAAATCGTACGTACGTCAAAAGCATATCAATATTGGGCTCGTTTTGTTCGTAATTTAGAGCTCTTCGCAACGGTATTTTTTTTAATAACGAATGCGCTAGATACTTGTTAAATATTTGACGAATAAAGTTTGTTATATAAAAAAGTTGTAATTATTAAAAAGTTTAGGGTTGTTTTTGTAAAAAAAAGAAAAAAAACCAAAATCACTACATGGGAGGCGTGATCATGATAATTTTTTTTTTTTTTTTTTTTTTTGTAAAAAATCGATACTTTGCATCTCGTGATGACACGTGTACTTTGAGGAAATCGCTACAAATCGATATAGTGGGTCATTTTGGAAGAAAAAAAAAGTTCACTGAAAGACATCACGAATCCCAACGGGCCATTTATGTAATTTTCGCTAGTTTAATTATGATATTTAGTCCACTAGCTTGTATTATATCTGACCTTACACTAATATACGTACGTAAGCACGTAGCACATGTGTATATGCATGACATGCATACATCACATAACATAAAATTTGCAGATGCTAAGACTCTATGAAATATGATCAAGCTAGCTAAGAAACAATCAAATAAAGAATACTAGCTAGCTCGCAAATGGCAATACAAAATGACGTTTAAGTGTTCAAGTTTTAGTAATTAATAAAATTGTTCACCAAATGGCAATACAAAATGACGTTTAAGTGTTCAAGTTTTAGTAATTAATAAAATTGTTCACCGTTCACCAAAAAAAAAAGTGTTCAAGTCGCGGCTCCGTTTCTTTTTAACTATATTATTTGTAACTATGTTACTACACGATTTAACTATAGTATGTTGCAGTAATCAACTAACCAACAATGATACGAACAAGTTGCAATAACGTTTAAAGCATATGGTGTTTGAATGTAATTAAATCGTTTAAATTTATGAGAAGTGCTTGACACTTTCTGGTAACTTTAACTTGATTAATATAAAGACCATTTGTATTACGAACACTTTTATATATGCGCTACTATACTTCAGTAGATTACCCGACTGATTACTTGAGCTTAATATTACTCCGTAATATAACAATCTCTTTTGCAATAACACAACACTTGCAAAAAGACAGTTATAAACTACTTAAAAAAAGCAAGTAAGAAAATACTCCGACATCACCACCATCACACAATGCATTTCATAACAACCCTAATATAGCTATCATGATTGTATTAATACAATTAGCTATGATCATAAAGATTAGATTAGATTGTTTCCAAAAGATGGGTCAAAGTACAAGAAGATCATAAATAAGCCATGATAAACTAAAACACGATAACTAGTACAATCCATAATACAAACTGCCTACCAAACTCCATAATAGAGCAAATTTTTAAACACGACCAGAACATACCACACGGGTACAGCAAATAATACCCCTTATTAAATTTCAACATTCAAGAGCTAAAAAACACCACGAATTGATCACATCATCAAAACATTTCATTCAAAGCAGCCGCCTCTTTGATCAGAAGCTCCAGATGCAATCAAGCTCCGTGGGTCCCGGTTTCTGGTAGTTCTCACCGGTAGAACTGGAACCCACATAGTTACTCGTTTCTCCTCCGCTGCTGCCCACATTGGTGGGCAGTGGAACCACAGAGGAGTAAAAGAAAGGCATCTGGAGATTTTCTTGTAGTGTCCTTAAGCTAGGAAAAGCCGAAACACAGACAGTCTTTGTTTCAAAAGGTGTTGTTGCTAAAGGTTCGGGGGGTGGGAAGTCGAAAAGGTTTGGATGACCAAAGTTGGTTGTTGAGGCTGTGGAGAAACAGGGCACGTGCTCTTTTGAAACCGCGTTGCTGTCATAGGAGAAGCTTTCACGTTCCGCGGTATAAGCAGATGTGGCTGAAGCATAGAGCGACGAGTCGAGTAAAGGTGGCAGTGATCCCGAAACACCTGATGAGCAGGTCACTTCTTTGGCTTGGTTTGTGCCACCCGTAAGCCATTTTTTGACCACGGTCCCAGTCGCGACTACCGTGCCACTCTTCTTGAAAACACGTGAAATCACCCATTCGTCCTAGTACCAAATTTAGACATGATCAGTATCACTATCAATATCAACAAGACAACTAACCTTTTCTTTTATTTTTGTTATTTAAGTAGGTTACTTGTATACAGTAGTTCGTACGCAAATATCGTCACTAAACTTCTGACTGGTAAAATATGTCCTTTCAGAAATCAACGACAGATATTTCCTCAGTAAACATGTGCCAAATCACTTGATTATCCGGTCATTTCAAGTTAAATGACGTATATTTGTATATTTTTAAGTATATATCCAAACTCTTAAAAAAATGTTTAGTTAATCAGTGAATGTAAATGACATATTTAACTATTGATTTAAAGTTTAACAAAGGGACAAATAAGTGTACTCCGTACAGTTAATTAGCACTGTACCAAGATGAAGTAAAACTTTCAGTACTAGCAAATAGCTGATTTACCGTTAAATTTCCGCATTAAATACAAACTTTATCCAAAATCCCAGACACCATGCAAAATCAAATCTTCTTGCGTACCAACTTATAGATATATATACGCTACAAAGTATAAAGTATGACTCCTAGAATAGCATTAAGATATGAAGTTTTTTAAGGTTACCTTTGAGCTTTTGGACAAAAAATGGTAGGCAAATTTTCCTTCAAGACGATATTCATGCATAACCCAATTAGTCTTTTCTCCTTTTGGTGCTCTCCCACGGTAGAAAACTAGGGTTTTCTTCATACCCACTAAAGCCGATGTCTTTGAGCTATAGATTTCTCTGTCTTTTCCCGTGGCCTTCCAATACCCGGCCTCGGTTGCGCGGTTAGTTCGCAACCCGGTCGGGTACTTTCGGTCTCGGAGGCTAAAAAAGTACCACTCTTTCTCCCCCATCTTTGCCCTTTCTGTTACGAAAGCAAACCCTAAATTAGTACAATAGTACTTCACATTTCATCACATGTCAAAGGTTTAAAAAAACATATATCAGTTGTTGCACATTTTTATGGATTCAAATCTAGCTAGAAATTATAGATTAAACAAGTATTTTACAAAAGAAGCTAGAAATTATCTACTGATTTATCTTGAAATAGAACATATGGAATTAAATTAGTAAGTTAATTTTTTCTCTTGAGTTTAGGAACATCTAGGTATCATACTTTTTTATACAAACAAAGTGTCTTATCCAATGATATCTATGCTGTATAAATGTGTTTTAGTGAGTTAAGCTAGTATAGTTCAAAAAGAAAAAAAAGTTAAGATGGTAACTAAGTGTGTATGCGAGTGTTTGGTTTAGACTTAAAACATATGGATGAATCAGTCAAACAAAAGGTAGGAAACTTGGTTACTCGTAAAGAAAAAATAAGTAAAAGAAAACATACGAGGAAGCTCCCATGGTTCACATTTGTTAAGATCCACATCAGCAAAAGCTCGACCAGTGAAGCTACCATCAAGCACTTTCCTCAGAAGGTAACAAGTAATGAGCTCTTCATCAGTGGGATGAAACCTAAACCCTGGTGGCAAACAAGCTTCATTGTTATCAAAATGTTGGTTAAAATAATCCATAGCTCAACTAGTTAGCTGACTTTTTGTAACTTCTTGTGAAGTTGTGAATGAGGTGAGTGTGAATGCGTGTTTATATAGGAGATGTGGTGAGGTAGGGGTAACGTTTATTGGGATTCGTAGAATCAAGAAATAAATGATATATAGTACTTTTTTTAATTTATTTATTAACTCATTTTTTTTTTCTTCTTATTTTTTTAATTTTTTTTTTATTTTTTCTATTTTTTTCTTTTTTTTAATTTTTTTTGTCTTTTTTTTTTTTTTTATTATTTTTTTTTTTTTTCTTTTTTATTTTTTTTTTATCTTTTCTTTTCTTTTTTACTTTTTTTTTTCTCTTTTTTTATACTTTTTCTTTTTTTTTTTTTTTAAATTTTTTTTTAAAGCTATGTATTTATGTAATTGGTTAGGTTTTAAAAATTTTATAAAAATGGAAATTGGGGTTTGTTTTGTATCGTGTGTTTGGGTCTGCAACACTGCCGTGACTCATATGGGTTTGGTTTATGCGTGCGTGTGAGAAGAAGTGTGCAGGGTATTCCTCTTGTCAGTCAAGAAAAAGAGGGGGATGGGGAAGTAGTAATAATGAATGTAGGGTTTTCTAACTTTTTAAATTATGATTTGTATATAATTTTTTTTGGAAATGAGGTGTTGTATACCTTTGCATAAAATGAATTAGTATGTAATAAAAGAAATGGGTATTAATCCTTTCCTTAAATTTTTGCATTTGCTTATTTATGCTATATTTTCTTTGAAAAAAAATCCTCTAAAGTTATGGTCAAACATAATTGATCATGTTAAGTTTATTGTGAGTGAAAATAAATAAGTGGGCCCATGATTTTTATTAAAAGAAAAAGTTTTATGCAATTAACTTATTTGTGATTGGTGAACATGATGTATCATGTTTGACTCAACTTTAGAGGATTCTAATCCATGTTCTTTTGTATCTATACTACATTATAGGGTTAATTGCTTAAAAATGTACTATACTTGTCACTTTTTGTCAATGAATGTAGACAACTATTTTTTTGCCATTGTGTCGTTCAACTTTTAAATTCGTGCTATTGTGTGTATTTTGTGATCATTTTACCCTCATTTTTTTAAATTTTGAAGGGTAAAATGGTCATTTTACATGCAGAAATAGTCACAAAATACACAAAATAGCACGAATTCAAAAGTTGAGCGACACAATGGCAAAAAAAAAATAGTTGTCTACATACAATGACAAAAAATGACAGTATAATACATTTTTAGGCAATTAACCCTACATTATAAAACATTTGAGACATTTTCATATTTAAAAATTTTAAAAATTCTTAATTATGAAAATATTTTTTTAACAACAAACATATCCATCTCATTTTATATAACAACATATTGTAACAATTTTTTATTATGTGCAATATTTACCAATTCATTTCATTTTAGGGAAACACATCTTAAAGTGACAGATGTCACTTCTTAATTAAAAATTCACTTTTATTTTTAAATTTAAACATTTTTTTATCTACTTATTATTTTATGATTTAATTTCATCATATATTTTTTAAAATTTTGTGCTATTTAATTCAACATCCATTTTGATATGTTTTTATTAATTTTTATTTTTAATGTCTTCGAAACTGCTGTTTTGCGCGAGTAACATGCTAGTATAAATGAATAAATAGATTTCTTACTATACAGGTTATTTGAGTAAGTTGATTAAATAACTCACATGGCTAACTAAAATATTGTTGTGATTTTTTTTCAAGATTCAATTTTTTTAACTAATGTTTTAAACCGATTAACTCTTGTATGTGCTTCAAGTTGGCAGACTATTAGGTTATGCTTCTATGTTATACATAATGGAATTTATACAATGGATTCTATTGAATATGGCATTGAATGACTTACAATGAACACTATAATACTCAAAGAAATTTCAAAAAGGTAGATGTGAAAGTGAAAGAATGGGTAGGGGCCTTTTTTCTCTTTGTGAAATTCCTAGTGTTGGTACGATATCTAAAGTTTGTTTATTACGATTATTTCCTTATGTGATTCTTGAAATTCTATTGACAATGTGACATCTTTACAATTTTTCCTGTCACTGGTTGTTTGTAAAATCTAATTTTCATGTATACGAGAGAAACTTCATTAAGAAAACAAGCGCCTGGCTATGACGGTCTTTTAGAATTTTTAAATGTGCGGAGGTTTAGTAGTCCCAAATTTTACTTATTTTCATTAGTAGTATGACTAAGTGGTACCAGCTGTAAATCCGTAATGGTGCTCTTCACCACCCGTGTCGTGTGAAAGCAAAAATTTGAAGTTGAGTTGGTCAAGTTTTTGACGAGATTAATCTTCTTTTTTATTTGAGTGTATTGTGGGATATGTTTTTGTTTAACTAGGGTATGTTTTGTGATTGATTCAATGAAGGGAGGGAATGATGATGTAGATCTGAGATGGCGGTAGTGATTCTAGTCACCGCTACATCTAGTATAATGTTCTAATAAGTTTTTCCTACGAATCATTTCATTCATGGTATAGGCAATCTTTCGTTTAACATCTGTCATGCCATACGCCTGTTGTTACATGGGTTATTGTAAAGCTAGATATCATGCACAAATGAGACATGTCTAAGCACACTAGAACTCTCGTTTCAGATATATCATATACTCATATGTCATGAGTGTCATTCATGTTTGAAGACTACAAACATCCATTGTATTACATTAATTAATAATTTAATATCTAAATAAACATCATCCATAACAATCTGAATAAGCTATAAGCGATCATAAAACTAGTACACACGGTTAGTTTTTATCTTTATCATCTGATTGGATTTTACAAAATGATACTATTCTGTATTGTAATGGCTGATTCAAATCTCTTGTGACAGAATCGTACAACATTGAATAATCCCACGGACAGGGACGCGGCAAGGGTAAATCCGTCCATCCCTCTTTTGTAGTTTTTCATTTGTGTACTTTGGTGTAAAACAGTAAATCATTTAGATCGTTAATTAGCTGGTTGGGTGCTACTATTAGAATCTCTGCCTCATAAAAAGTACGAATATTTTGTACTTTTGATTTTTTTTGTCTTTCTGTTTACAACAATGTAATACAGTTTTTTATCAGCTTATGTATTGTATTTTTTTACATTTTAAAACTTTTGACTTGTTAAACTTTATATTTTTTTTCGCACTTTCCGTTTTACATTTGTTAGGTTTAGTCTTTATTTTAACAAAAGTCCAGGATAATCGAGTGTTAAGTTTTTCTTTACAATTCTGTAAAGGTCGTGGGTTTGTTTGTCCCAAGCCCAACCCATGTGTTTCACAGCCTACTTAGGGTTTGGAGTCGGTGTTTTCTTCCCCCCTCATCTCTATAAAAGGAGGGGGGGATGGGGAGGGTTTTAGACACTTCATTATTTCAATACTAATCAACGTTTAGTTAGGGGTATACCTTGTGCGTGCTCTTTTTCTTTTATGCCAATCGCTATAGCTGTTGTGGTGTGTGTTCTTCTTCGTGATCGAAGTTATCCGTGCTAGTCACTAGGGTTGTTAGTCGACTAAAATCCAACAAGTGGTATCAAGAGCTCAGGTTCACGGGCTGTACTGGTTATCTAGGATCGATCGATTGAAGTTGGTTTCTTTTTGGTGTTCGTCTGGTTGGAGCAGAAAACATATTCTGTTTGGGCTACCGATTATTGACTCCAAAAAGGTTCTTGTTGTTCGTATCTTGAACGACAAGGGTGCAACATGTGTTAATCGACATTAGTAGGGTTTGTTGGTTTTTCGGGTTATTGAAGATCAACGGGTCGGCGTCTGAATAAAGAAGAAGAAAGAGCAAGTTGTTGGGTTTTATTAAAAAGTCAACTAAATATTACTTCAAAGGGAGAGTTTAATATATCCACGTGGTCATCAAAGACTTGATTGGATTATTTTTATCTTTTGTTTTGTTTTTATAAAAAAACAAAAAGATTATTACTTTGAAGGGGTTTTTTTTATTGCACATGGTACTTTGTTGGGATTTTTGATTTTTGTGAGGGTATATCACAAGGTTAGTCGATCAACAAAGGGATAAAGAATGACGGGAGCCAGTTTGACATCCATAAATTCGATAGAACTGGTGATTTCGGGTTATGGAGGATCATGATGCGTGCTTTATTAATCCAACATGGATGTGAAGCAGCTCTGGAGGTTTTACCCGCGGATATGAAAGCTTAAACGAAAGCTGAGCTAAACAAGAGAGCTCACAGTGCCGTGATTTTGTGTTTAGGTAACAAGGTTCTGAGAGAAGTTATCGGGGACACGACTGCAGCGGGGGTTTTGTCAAAGCTCGAGACTTTGTACATGATAAAGTCATTAGCCAACAAGTTATACCTGGAGAAGAAGTTATATACATTCTACATGCTGGCTGGACGAAAGATTTTCGAACATATATATGAGTTCAACAAAATCGTTCTTGATTTAGCAAATATTGAGATAAAATTCGAGGATGAAGATCTTGCTTTATTATTACTCACTTCTTTACCAACATCATATGAACACTTTGTAGATATCTTGCTCTATAGACGGGAAGCTTTGACTTTGGAGGACGTGATGGCCACACTAAATTCAAAGGAAATCAAAGAAAGGTCTAAGGCGAAGAGGGATGATGGTGAAGGGTTATATGTGAGGGGAAGGACTAATCGTAGGGATTCATGTCTGTAACATTTCACATTTTCAGGTCATTTACGACTTCATATATTCCACTATTTATTTTTAGGCTTTTGCGCGTTTACTTTTACCTATTATCGTATAGTTAAATCGCGTAAACTAAAAATCATCATTCAACGTAAACGGACACTAAACAAATAAAAGTTTACGTCAAACAAGTGTTATACAATTATTAAGAGTATAATTTATAACTTTTCATATTTTAGTTTTATTGGTTACGTAAAACGCTTACGTTTCACAATAAATTACATTTAGGCATACCTGGAAGCACCAATACCCATCTATACTCAAACAAATACCGACTATTTCACTCAATACACAAAAATTAACTCATTTCCTCACAAAAATAAGCTATAGGCCGGATTCATTCACTCATATACAAGTAAATAACTAAAACCCACTAGTTAACTTTCTTAAACCCCACCATGTGTACTCTTATCCCATGTATCCATAAATTGGCACATCAATGTACCTTAGATAAAATCCCATGCATCCATCTTCATGGAAAGGAGGAGAAGTCTTACATTTGTACTCTTAACTCTACTTTGTAACACCCCGCCTTACTCAGACCACAATATTGTCCGCTTTACCCGCAAGCTCACGGCTTTCCTTTGTGGCCCTCATGTGAAGACTTATCAACAGGTCACCCAAGCCAGTACTACTTTCACATGAGCACGCTTAACCGCCAGTTCCTAGGAACCCCACTCGCAGTAGACCACAAAACGCGTTGTGTCATTGTAAGGCGAATGTTATCTTATGAACACAACATCTCTCCAGGCCACAGCCTATGTGGGATTTGCCTAGGGTGTCACAATCACCCCCCTTAGGGACTCATCGTCCTCGATGAGGTTTGCCCCACCATCCCGAACGGCTCAGGAGTGGCTCTGATACCACTTGTAACACCCCGCCTTACTCAGACCACAATATTGTCCGCTTTACCCGCAAGCTCACGGCTTTCCTTTGTGGCCCTCATGTGAAGACTTCCCGGCAGGTCACCCAAGCCAGTACTACTTTCACATGAGCACGCTTAACTGCCAGTTCCTAGGAACCCCACTCGCAGTAGACCACAAAACGCGTTGTGTCATTGTAAGGCGAATGTTATCTTATGAACCCAACATCTCTCTAGGCCACAGCCGATATGGGATTTGCCTAGGGTGTCACATACTTTATAACTATGGTTAGTTTAAGGTAGTTAGGGTTAACCATTCCTACTTAAAGAAAGTCATACATTAGCTAGCATACACACTCATAATTCACTAACACATTTTCAAGCAAAAACTCTCTCCCAACATCAACCATACCCACGGCTCAAAATTTGTGCCTAGGGTTTCCTATTAAATTTCATTCTACAAATATTCCAAGCATTCAAGCATTCATTCTAAGTATATCTAAGGTGATACAAGAGTATTGGAAGCTTGGGTTTGTGATTTAACAAGGGTTATAACAAGAAGACTTTTAGGGTTTTCATTTAGGGTTTCGGATTTGGGTTAAGGATTAGGGTTGGTTCTTGGTGTTCTTGATCATCCTACACTTCTACAAGGTCTATTTAAATCTTAACATTCATTTATTTAATTATGTACATGCTTGCTTATATATGTTAAACACCACCTAGCTTATTTTCAGGAAATAATGATATATTACTAGATATATATATGATTTGAATTTATTATGTACATTGATAAAATAACACTTAAAATGGAAGTACACATTATATATAAGTGTTAAATAATTTATATGGTTAGATTATGAATTATTTTGTGTTGAAAGTTTTAATTACAAAAGTTATGAACAAATGATTTTGAGGACACTTACTCATGTACAAGTATCATGGACATATTATAGAGGACTTAAGATATATCAAGTTATGTCATTTCATAAGTTAGAGGACTTGTAATGGTTTAATAAAGTGAAAAGTATAT
Source organism: Tanacetum coccineum (assembly GCA_026074375.1). Classification (NCBI taxonomy): domain Eukaryota; kingdom Viridiplantae; phylum Streptophyta; class Magnoliopsida; order Asterales; family Asteraceae; genus Tanacetum; species Tanacetum coccineum. Next base: position 39,944 of record BQNB010048529.1, read on the forward strand.
GAAACAAGTGTATAAAACTAATTAAGTAAAAACTTGCATACCTACTGTTTGAATTCGTATATAAAAATATATATTTTATATTTTGTTTAATTTGTACTTATTACAAGGATCATAAGCATATGGGGAACTTAAAAAACCAAGCTATAACGAAGGAGATATGACATTTTTAAGTTTACAACAATTAAATGCTAACAAGTATTTTATTAAAAGTATTTTATAAAAACTACTGTTCAGACTGATTATTAAGGGAGATATTTTATAAAGATAGTACTTTTCATGAGGAATCCAAAAATGTAAGAAACTCGAAAAACGGATTTAAAATAAAGGAGATACGTTGTTTAAAAGTTTAAGTTAAAAAGTATTTTTATATAAGTAAATTATAAAAATATGTTACTGTTCACGACAGTAATTTGTTGGGAATTAATTTTCCTAAATAAAGGTTTTAATTACGAAGACGTGGACGATTAGGAATCACTAAAAACCGAATTAAAACGAGCGAGATACAATTAAAATACGATTTCAATAATTAAAGTTATAAAAGGTATTTTTATAAACTTTCACCTATTGTTACTGTTCATAAAAGTATTTAACCATATAATAGTTTTCATAACAGTACCTAACCATTTTATAATTATAAAATTTGATTAGACTTTTCAAATACGAACCCATACATATAGAGAACGTTAAAAACGAGAAAGATATGACGTTTTTACTAAAAGTAATATTTATAAATGTATCTAACTTTATAAATATTATTTTCTCAAACAATTAAATTATTTATATAATGAAATCATATAAATAAAACATCAAGTGTCCTTGGTAAATAATCAATTGCGGGACAAAAACAACACTTTATTTTACGGGTACAAATACATATGCAGTTATTTGACAAAGTACGATTTGATTATTATTTCAACATTTTAAACTAAAACTATTAGGAGGTGGTGTAACTATATAACTTGTGATGTAGTATCATTAAGTACATTGTACTCATACGACCTATATTTAATTAGGTTGCGTTCGGATTTCGCTTGCCGACTCACTCACTTGATTTATATTATCAACACTATTCACTAAGGTGAGTTCATAACCCCATGTTTTACTATATCAATGATTTACAACTTTTGGGGTGAGAAACATGCATTGTTTTACAAATTGGATGCAAGTGTATATTTTATCATGATTACGTGTTTGCCTAAGTAGCGATAACCCACTGTGCCCATTACCATGAACTGTCAATTACTTTGTGTGAGCGCGGATGTTATAAATAGATCTATTTGGGATTGACATCCCCGTTCGGGTGAGTAGCACTCACTGTGCCGGTTTGCCGGACAACGGATGTATACCATGTCGGATTTGGGATGTTGCGGGTTAATACATCATCAAGGGCAATGTTGGTAATTTATATTGCAATTCATACATGTCGAGCTTTTGTGTCATGAGCTTAGGGAAACGTAATTACACTTTGTGATGTTTGCATCTGTTGCATTATCATACACATGGAAATCTTGCGGTCCTACATTATAATTACATAAACCTATGGATTCACCAACTTTATGTTGACGTTTTAAAGCATGTTTTCTCAGGTCAATGAGGCACGAGGTGCTAAGGATACATTGGGATACTCTTTTGAGGAGTCATGCATAAAAGATTTGGAGTCATTACATCTTGGGATTTTTGTTATGATCTAAAATCTTTGTTATCAAATGTTGAACAATTTAAGCCGTTGCGCTTTGTATTAAACAATTTCAATAAATCCAATGTATCGTATTTTAAACGACTCTTTTAGAGGTTGTTCTCATATCTTGTGCTATTGATCTATGATGTAACGCTCCCGGATTCATTATTCCGCTGCGACCCTATTTGAGGGTGTTACAGATTGGTATCTAGAGCCAAGGTTATAGAGAACCAGGTCAAATGTTTTTACTTCGACTATAACCGTTTTCAAACATTGCATCATACAAAGGGGTTTTCATGGGACATTCACTTATACATTACTTGTTGCATTAGTTGAGTATACTAGATGCTTCATGGTTCACATACGTGCTTATAATATATTAAGTATATTATTATGGGTCTTATATATGTACTAATGTAAACTCTGTTTGAGTGTTACAGATTCTGTCATATCTTCATCATCCACGGTCACCTACACATCTGTCTACACTGATTCCGAACTAGGGAGAGTCTTTTGTGGAGCTGATGAGGAGTTGTCTAATGGAGGTTCTCTACGAGTCATCATATCCGGATACGATAGACTCCCCATGCAGCCGGTAGCCCCGCCATCTCCAGACTATGTGCCAGGATGTTATCCCACTAGTTTAATCCATTACACAACTATAATCTTTACCAAGATGCTAGAAAATAAGAAGAAATCTTAGAGAGAGAAACAAGAAATAAAGTTAGATTAGAGAGAAATGGGAAGTTACAAGTGATGGGAAAATGCAACCAACACCCTTCACCAAGTGAGGTGAAGGGATATTTATACCCTAGCCTTCTAGTTGGCTCATGGGCTTTCTTAACGGGCCGGGCTTGGCTAAACTTGGGCTTTCACCCTTAACATGGACAACATTAGA